>OMLP01016524.1:61097-76418 GCA_900302685.1 Spondyliosoma cantharus
TTTACAAAAAGAATGACCTACTAAATGTACACATTAAAAAAAAACACAGAAGTAAGTCATTTGGACTTTATTTCGTTTGAGGCGCTGGCATTGACACTAACAGAAAATTCTTGCCCGTCTGTCTTTCTAGTTAAAGAACCTGGTCATCAAGTCATGAGTGTATTTCTTTCTCCAGAATGCAGTGATGTGACAAAATGGTACCAGTTTACAAACCCACTCGGAAAATGTTCAAATTGTTTTGCGAACACATGACATGTATTCATTCAAGTGTCACCTGTAATGAGGCCAAATAATTGGGGAACCAAAATCTATCAAAAAGGGCGCTCCAGAGTCAGACATGAAGAAAGTTAAGGCTAATGAATACTTCAGATGCATTAGAAGACGGCACACTTAGTGGTCCCTTCTCTGCTGGTGCATGGCAGTTATGCAATGTGTTACGTTTTAAATTCCAGACATACATCTCTTGTGACAATGTGGTCAGACAAGTACACCAAGGCTGTAATACATTCAGAGACCAAGAGCAGTTGTAGCTGGTCATACTTACAATATCTCTTAAGACAAATGCATCAGTTACAAACAAGGAAAACTTAACATCTCAGACTGTCGCTGTTCTTTTACAACTGAATATTTAAGAGGTTAATTGGATGTCATTTTAGATACAAAGTTGGGACAAGAGCCTGGGCCATGTTGAGGTTTGACATTAGACTAAGGCACTTTGGAGGTAAGCAGGGACACAAACTACATTAACATGACTGAACAAGTTGATCAGTTTGAGACAATGTTAACCAACGCCCCGCTCATCCTGTCATGTTAATTACAGACAAGCTCAAGACCTGACTTGCTATGGCTTTAAAGGGAACAAGAAATACAGACTTGATATCAAATATTAAAGAGTGCTTTCACAAAATGCACTAGTGTCACTGACATTATACTGGCATCATTAAATCTCTTATTTCTGCAGTAAACACTTTAATACAAAGGCTAGCAAGTTCCTTATCAGCAACACGGTTTCTGGTGATCTGTGCTGGAGCACCACAGCAGCCCTCTTGGTCATTTGTGTCTGAAGCCATTCATATTCTGACGTAACTCTTTGTCTACTCTTCTGACTTCAGTTCCCTTTTGAAGGATTTTAATTTGGTGGGAAAACAGAATTGTTGGCCAAAACTAAAAAAAACAAAACAAAAAGCTTCACCCAGTTGCCCCAGTATTAGGTAACCCTACCCCTGCACACTGATGCAAAAATATCTATTAAGCCACTTAATGCATACAAACCATGCAGACATGGTCAAACAGGTCAGTTGTTCAGACCAAACATCAGAATTGGGAAGAAATGTCAACCTCAGTGACTTACAACTGTGGAATGATTGTTCGAGCAGCAGGAGGGCAATAGTAACAAATAACCACTTGAACAGCAGATGGAAAAAACTGAGGCGGGCTCACCAAAACTTCACAGCAGATCACTGGAAAAAATTTAGTTTAGGCTTACAAATCTTAATTCTCACAGATCGTATGGTCAGAATTGGGTGTAAACAACTTGAATCCATCAACATTTCAGGCTGGTGGTGGCAGTGTCAAGGTATTCCTATCTTTTTGGCACACTTTAGGCCACTTAATACAAACTGATGATTATTTAAACGTGAGAGTCTTTTCATTGGCAACCATGTCACCAGATCTCAATCCAACAGAAAATATTTGAGAAGGGTTTTAACAAAATCTGCAGCAACTGCAGGACATTATCATGTCAACATAAACCAGCCTCTCTAAGGAATGTTTCCTGGATCTTGTTGAATCCCCCTAAATCTCCAGCAATTTGTTCCAGTAATAAAATGGCATATCTAATAAAGTAGCAACTGTATGTAGATTTGTTTTGTTTTTTTGTTTAAGCATCTGCTTAAAAAGGCATGTTAAAACGATATCACAATGGCCATATTAAGGTCATCTGCAGAGCAAAGACATAAGTTGTGTTTGTTCCTCCAAGTCTACCTTTGGTTTCACATTTTCATTCCAACAGCGTAGTACAAATATCATTTATCACAGTATACATCTTTTAAGAGTTGCTGAGTTAAATGATAGTTTCACCAGTAGCCCATACCACATGTATATGACCATTTCCAGCACAGCAGAAAGTAAAGTTGATTAGTAAAAGTGTAATTTTCAGTTAGGAAGATAGCAGTTTAGTAGCATATGCACAGACAGAACTGGAGATGGCTTTAAACTCATACAGGAAATGACAAGATATCTCAATTAGACCATTTTGGTGGCAAAGTGGGGAACAGAAATTTTCACTTGGAATCTTGTGTGATGCATCAAAAGTATTGTGTGAGGAATGCCAGGCGCCATGTTTCACCTGAAAAACAAACCACAAAAGCCAAGTTAGACCTTCTGATAACCACCATGTGAATGAGACACAGCTATAGCAAACCCGCAGGAGACAGCTGGTTGTTTGTGCTGATCAGCTCTGTACAAATCTATGTTGACTGGTGCTGTGCAGCCCGAGGACAACGGTTAACCCTTCACCCTTAAATCCTTGAAACTTACGTTAATCTGCTTGACGAAAGAGGATATTATCCATTAGCAAGGTTGCTAGTATTTGCTCTCCTTCAAGCAGGAGTGCCAAGACCAGTAATATGAACAAACTTAATGCTCTCATTCATATACACACAAAACACTGTTAGAACCAAGTAGTGGAGACAGTTTCTCTTAAATTTTTCAATTAAATTAAATTATTCACCTTGGTACTACATAATGAACTTGTACCTATATTTTCTAGTGAATACTCAAGAGCATAACGGCAATAGGCAGTTCCTGGACTGGCAATATAAAAGCTGGGTCAGGTAAAGAATTAGAACTCACCCCTTCATCCTTTAGTCAAGAACTTGCTAAAAAAATGCTCATAACCATTTCCCAGAGCACAAAAAGTTCAGACTTTAAATAGCTTCTTTTGTCGAACCAAAAGTCTATAACTTTAAGACTCTACATCTATTGTCATGAATGACAAAAAAACAGTAAATCAAGATTATTATTACTAATTTCCTATGAATCGTCAAATCATTGCAGGTGTAGTGACCTGTGTAGACAGGGTGTTAAGAAGAGTAAAGAAAGCTCCTACTCTAAAGAGCCTTTAACCGAGTCTACCAAAAACACTTAATCTTTATTGTGTTTTTTCCAGTCATGGCTGTTTTTGAGCTGTTTGAAGAACTGACCATTCATTCAGACTGTTCACAGTTCCTTGATTTTGGCTCCACCTTCGATGCCATCATCATCCTCATCATCATCTGGGTCAACAGAGTGAAACTCTGCCACATACAGGCTCTTATCGATGCTGCCTGGGATGGGCTTAATTTCAGTGACCAGTTGGTCCTCGATGTTCTTCAGGTTGTAGCGGTCATCACAGGTTATCAGATTGATGGCCAGACCCAGGTGACCAAAACGCCCTGAGGAAGGAGAGACATAACGTAGGTATTATGTACTGTCATGAAGTTGACCTGGGTATGGTAGGAATTACCTAAAGTTATTGCTGAAAGTCTCACCTGATCTGCCGATGCGGTGCAGGTAGGTCTCTGCGCTTTTGGGGAAGTCAAAATTGATGACCACATTCACAGCCTGGATGTCGATTCCCCTTGTGAAAAGGTCTATGAAAAATATTAACAACATTAAGCCAGCTGGCCCTGCAGGATTTAAAATTCCACTTCATTTTCTAAAATGAACAACACTCTTCACCCACCTGTGCAGACCAGGTTTCTGCACAATCCATTCCTGAAGTCGTGGAACACGCGGTTCCTGTATTCCTGCATCATCTTTGCATGAATGTAGAAGCAAGAATAGCCCAGTTGGGTGATTTTCTTGGCCAGAAGCTCAACCCTCTGAGTGGAGTTACAGAAGATGATCGACTGATTGATCTGAAGCTGTAATAGAAAGATATAGATTTATGATTATTGATGCCTTTAGGAATAATACATTTTTTACGCTCCGTCTCTGGTATCCTATGGGTCAACCAAAGCTAGTTTATGCCAGGGTGGCCAAACGGCAGCTTTCAGGCCACACGCAATCTGTTGTCTTTGAATCAATTTCTTTATATATTGCATGTAATCATTGCTTTTATATAAGAGCTAATCTCTGAAATTATGCAGCTTTTTAAGCCTCTCAGTATGCAACTGGTGGGCACTGAACACTCACCCTGGAAAAGAGTGTGTTGAGACAGTGGACCTTCTGTCTTTCAGTCACATAGGCATAGTACTGAGTGATGCCCTTCAACGTCAGCTCCTCCATCAGGTTGATCTCGTAAGGCTTCTTCAGGTGCTTGCTCTGGACAAGACATTCAAAGTGTATCATGAAGTGCAAACAAGATTCTTAAATGTTCCCCTCTTCAGAGAAACAAATCGCTGTTTTGAGTTCTCACCATGAATTTTTGCACACTGATGGGGAAAGTGGCAGAGTAAAGCAGAATCTGACGTTCCTTTGGAAAGAAGCTGATAATATCTTCAATTATGACCACAAAGTCCTGGGACAGCAGTTTATCTGCCTGGAGAGACATTTAAAAGTAAAGCATTTTAAGAACACAGTGAACCATATTGAAAAGTGGATTCTGAGATTAAGAGTCAAACCCACCTCATCCATCACGATCATTTGGGCCCTCTCCACTTTAGCCACACCCTTCTTGATCAGGTCTAGTATCCTGCCTGGTGTAGCAATCACTACATGCACTATTAGGAGAGGCGGTACAAACAGCACATCAGTGACATTATGCTAATGCTTAACTGTGTTCAACAAGTGTTTGTCATTTAGCCACATGTGGAGTAGTGCTGTTAACATATAAAAAAAAAGCAAAAACAATTTCAAAGCAAAAGGCAAATTAGCCTGAGAGACGAGATAAAAACATCACATTAACACTTAACTACAATCTTCTTTATGGAAACAGCCCTTTTCAATTCCTTGAACGTTAATAGCATGACAAGTACCTGTCTCATCAAGACGCATTATGTCATCCCTCAAGTTGGTGCCACCTGTGGTAGCCATGACCTTGACTCCTCCGAGGTGCTTGCTGATCTGAATGCTGATTTGGCTCACCTGTAGGGCCAACTCTCTCGTTGGCACCAATACTATGGCTGGAATGAGACAAAAATGGCAAGGGCTGATGAAATGCAAGGGTTGGTGGGATGCACAGGGAATATTATATACAGTGATGCTCACTACTACATTTCAGTTCCTTTTCCACCAACAGTAGAAAGAAATGGGTATGAAGTAGAAAAGTTCAGTGGTCATGGATTATGTTTGTTGAACCAGAAAAAAAAAAAAGTACTCCATAAACATCAATATAATTTCAAAGTACAACAGTCAAAATAAACCGTTCAAAGATGTATATCTGTCACATTGCGACCGTTTCAAAAACAGCACCAACTGGCCGAGGCAGCATAACTCACCTTGGATGAAATCCTTTTTCAGGTCTATTCTTTCCAGGAGAGGGATGAGGTAGGCTCCACTTTTCCCTGTGCCATTTTTTGCCCGAGCCAGGATATCTCTGCCTGACAGAGCGATGGGGATGCTTTCCTCCTTTTGGCAGACAGGCAAGTTCAATTAGTACAATGAGCCACACACACACACAACACACACACTTTGAGATTGTGCAGACTGTTGTTCAGGTTTAACAGGGAAAGCATACAGTCCTCCATTAAACTGAGAAGTATGTTGTTAAACCAAAGTGATGGGATCCTGTGGCTGGTTGTGGAATGTTGCAAAACAAGCCCATGTAGCATTGCTAGATGCCAGATAAAATGGTTGGTTGGCAGTATAGCCAAATGTGAATAACTACATAATTTTGTTGACTGGAATCCTGAACTGAAATAAAGCAATGGTAATTCATTTCATAAATCTGATTTGTGAAAACAGCTTTTTGGTAGATTTTAAAAGCAGCCTCAAGGTGTTTCACAAAGAATTCCAAATCAAGCTCACCTCACAATCAAGATTACACTCAGCTCTCATTGATTTATTTACCTGAATAGGGGAGGGTTTCTCCCATCCCATTTCAAAGATCCCCATTAGAAGTTCCCGCTTCAGGCAGTAGTCTTCAAACTCATTTCCCTTGGTTGATGTCACATCCTGGTAGACCAGAGCAGAAAAATGAGATTACTTTTTAGACAATCCTAAGTCCTTGTTAATGTAAAAACATTAGGAACCAAGTCATTATTACTTCAAAAGAAAAATTATTTACAAACAGTGAATCTGAACAATTACGCTGGCTATAATTAAGTCGACTTACCGAAGTTCTCATCCGGGTATCTTTTGGAGGAAGCTCCAGGCACTTCTTCCAGTCATCACCAAACCTTTGTAAAAGGTTAAGAATTAACATTGTCAAGTCTCAATAAATAACCTGACTGTCCACATACTGAACCACAAAATCAAGGGTCTTCCACCTCCAAACTATTTTTCATGTATATTAATCAGAGCCTGGGAAGCTAGACCCTGAAGGAGCTAGCAATTATTGTTTACCTTCACAAGAAATGGAACGTCCAAAAATTTGTGTAAAACTTTATTTAGCAAGAAATACCTAATAGAAGCGTTGTCCTATTGTAAGGGATTACATTTGTATTTATAATTTCAATTCCTGTATCCAGTGTAAGTAGTGAAACTGCAGAAGTGATTAACTGATACAAAATCTAACTCTAATCTAAATTTCTTGCAGAAGAGAGAGAATGTATGGATCCAGTGTCTTACTTGATGCCCCCACTGCTTTGAGGAATGCTGGTCATTCTCATTGGGCCACTGGGCTGTTGGGCAGGTGCAAGGAGTCCTGGCAGTTGCCCAGCTGGCTTAGTCTGTCCTCTGAACTGCCCATTTGCTGGTTTATTCAATCCAATCATTGGCGCTGGGTTTGCTGTCCTTGCTGTAGCCATGGGATCAATGTCTCAACTGTGTTATATTTATATTTGCGTCTTTTCCTTGCAACCGTTTTGATTAATGCACCTGTGTGTAAAAAAAACCAACCCTAAAAGCTGAAAAAATACAACTTTTTCTCTATCTTTCCTCTCTTAAGAATGTATTGTGTCCACAATCGGACGTTCAGACCTCTTGAAAAGAAGAAGTCTGTGTATGAATTCTGTCTATTTACAAGACCACTCTCCAAAAAGGGAGAAAGTAACATTCATATGAATAAATAAATCAAATATGTGACCAAAAAAAACTCATTTTCTTTCAAAAAGTTTGTCAAGAGTCCTTTGATCCTTGCTTTAATGATGATCCAGAAATGTTGTTGTGTTCTTCAGGTATCTTTGCTTTTTAAGTCCCAGTGCTAGGTTTATACATTCAAAATGGCGAGAAGCAAGAAGCAATATGATCTGCTTGGTCACGTCTCAGACTTTCAATATAAATTGTTCCTTGGACATTGAAAGTCTTCAAATGTCTTTGCTGGGGCTTAATACTGGCTCAGAAAAATCACTCCAGAAATCATGGACAGCCCACTTTAAATGTCTGTGGTTCACTTGTTCCAGTTTCCTTTACTTCTGCAGCAACAGTTGAGATGGCAGGCTGCAAAGTGCTTTGGGGATTCCCAGTCCAACAAACAATCCAGGTTACCTGCCAGGCAAACAAACAATTGTGAATTCTTAATTTAAGAGCATTAACAAGGGAACCAATAAACAAAAAACACAGTCAGCGAAATAAACCACCGTTAATCAAAATCACTGAAGAGCAAAAACATACTTTAAGGTGTGTACACCTTTAACAAATTAAAAACACAAACAAAAGCATATTCAGCAAACCATCAAATGTCAGCAACAACAAAACAAGTTTTATAAGTAAAAAAAAAAAACTTTCCCCAAGTAGCTTTGTGTCAGCAATATGAAAGTAGTGAAATATACCAAGTAAAATGTTAATATTCACAAGAAATAGCGATTACAACCTGCCAGTGTGGCTTTGTTGTGATCCCACGGGTGAGAGCTAGCTTGACCTAATGCTAACTTATGCTAACATACTAGCGTTTGGACGCTCAACTCGACAACTTAAGTAATGATGAAATTTAGCCACTGGACATTTAACTTTTTGAACACAATACACAGTAAAATCAATCACCGACACACCATCCCGTAAGTATTCGTTCATGAGCACTTCGGTGTCACTGATCGACGGGAAAGTTAGCTTTAGAGAAGTCAATTAGCATGTCTGGAAGCAGCGTTAAAAACTTTGTGCATAGCAACGTGGCTCTACCAATCCGGCTAACGTTAGCAAGTGGCTAAACGTTCGGTCTTACGTGCGTTTCTGAGGTACAAACATTTCCAGACGGTTAACCGAGAGTCGTTATTCACAAATCAGCCTTTTCTGAGTCTTCATGGTTCGCAGCTGTTAGTTCAAAACTTTTATTCAGCCTGACCAAACGACCAAGCTAGCATGCTAGTGTTAGCTTAGCCAGTGCGTGCTAACATCAACGGATACGCTGATCAATATCCTAGAGAAATGGCTATTTACCCAGTCGGAGTAAGATGCTACATTCGCTTTGCTACATCCACCCACGGTCTTCCTCGTTGTGTCGTTGCTTAATGTTATATCGGCAGTTTCATTAAGTTTGGTAAATACTCGCTGTTTCCAGAAATCCACCGAGTTGTCGCTCTTTTGTCTCTTCTTTCAGAATCTCGGAAATTCAACATGGCCGCGCGTTCGTTTTTGGGCTGGCTGTTTGCGCCCGAGGACCTCCTACTGACCAATCACAACCCTGCTTTCAAATTCCCAAACGCTCCTGTGGGACGAGCTGACAAAAAACAAGCCACAAGTGAATCTGTTGGACTGCTTTTATATAAAAAAATATCTTCAACTTTTTACACTGATAAAACAACACACATGCACATAAACAGACCTTGAAGATAATGTTGACGAACAATATTAAAATAGCAGAAAGAAGGCATTTAGCTGTGCAATATTATATAAAGCATGTAAAGTTATGTACACCATCAAACCTTACAGTGAGCAGACTGGATACATTTATAAATGAAAAAAAAAACATTCCAAGTTCTAGTCTACATTGAGACATTTCTTGCATATAATCCCTTCATTTCCTTCTATCTTTTTACTGAAGTAAAGGTCAAAACACTTTAAAGAGCTTAGGTCCATAATTTCTGTTCCAAAACAGTTCTTTATGCTCAGCCCTAATTGCATGCAGTGGCCTATTTCTGGTCCATGTAGCGAAATCCAGCTGATCGCTGCAGCAGCTTGTAGGTTACCAGTTTGCTCCCAGTCATTAGTCGAGTGCCCACAACAGCAGCTGGATGGGCAGGCAGGATGCAGGCACACTCTGTCCAGGCATCGATACCCAAGAAGAGCTGCCAGCTATGACTGTCTCTTGTCATGCAGCCCAGGAAAACAAGGCCAGCGTGTAGGGGAGTCTTATACCAGGTGCAGGCTTGCCATTCCATTGGCTGAACACATCTCCCGAATGTCTCTTCAGGCAGTGAAGCCCCTTTGGTGGTTGGCTGTGTGGAGGTAGTTGCGAGTTGCACTGGACAAGAACTTTGAGCTAGAAAAATGGATATAAAAGCGATGGAGTCTTCGGAGAGCTGGAGGAGCTACGGTTAAGGGTGTGTGGTGTGGTCAAAGGCGAACATCCACGGCTATGGTTGGGAGATGGGGACCCTGAGGGAGAGACAAAGAGTGCAAATGAAATACTGTGATTTTTATGACTGTGTGCTTGTGGGTGAACGAGGAATGGACTTACCACAGTATTGATTTTTGATCAGACACGTACTTTACTCCATTTTTTTCAGTTATAAATTAAATATTTTTAATGTCTTTATCACAGAATAACAAATGTTGTTTTTCCGTGACAGAACAAACTTCAGTTATGTCATTATCAAGCCATACATGCTGGCAAGGCACTGCTGATTAACTAAACATTAAGCTATAAGCAATAAGAGGGAATGTCCATTTGTTTTGTCTTTAGAAATAAAAAAAAAGACAAGAAAACAAAAAGTTAACTTGTTATCATGGGGAAATTGAGGAAGTAATATGTTCGACCCATGGCCATTTAGGGCTTCCACAGTTATCTGACCCAGTGGCAGTATGAAATCTCACATCTCCAATATCTGTACAGAAATAGAAATAGTCTTCCCACTGATGGTCTTGTTGCCTTGTGTAGGCCATATAGAGAAATGAGTATTCCTTTGAGACTGTTTCGCGACCAGTAAAAAACTCCTTGTAGTGCATTTTAACACGACCATTTTTAATGATAAATAACAAATGCTCGTCATGTGACGTATCCAAACTAAAGAGGTGATCAATGTGCGCACGCACACAACAGCAGCAGAGATGCAAATATTGCAGCACTAAGAAGAGTTACCATGTGCCGAGAAAGTGATATAACATGTGACCGATCCATTCCATTCAAAACAAGATTGCATATCCGTAATGAACACTTTGGGGATTTGTGCATGCTCTTACCATTTTCCGTTAAATTACTCCCATGTGGTGAAACAGACACACATTGTTGATCTTGAACTCTTATCTGGTTGGAGCCTCTCCCTCGTAACACATCTGCTATCTGCAAAATATTTACACTCTGTTACAATCTTGTCTGTGTGTCACAGTGATCAACAATAAACATTTCTTTTTTTTTAAACTCCTACTAGTGGGTAAAACACTGCACCATCCAGGTCTGACCTCTAGAGGGAAGGGTATGCACATTTACTTTCCAATTGTGGCTCTAACTATTCCTTCCTACTATTCTAATCAAAGCTGAGTCAAGCACATTTTTTCAACTCTTTGCATGCATTCTGATGTAAGCGAAGTTGAAAATAAATGGGATTTTCCATCATACAATTAAAGTGAGCGATTCAAAGTTTGGACAGTCACAAAGGATAGACTCAAAGGCTTTTTGACTAAAACAAACAATACAGTAAAAGTGGTAGTTTTAGCAAGGTCTGCTTTATAATGCATATTTTCCCTTCCTGTCAGCTCACTTTCTTGTTCTTGGCCACCATCACAGGGGTGTCGTTATGGTAGTTCTTAAGGCTGCTGTCTGCTCCGCTCTTCAGCAGCAACCTCACCGTGTCCACCTGACCTCGGCCGCAGGCGCCGTGCAGGGCCGTGTTCCCGCTATATGACTGGCTGTTGACATTACAGCCACTCTGCAACAGAAAAACAGAGAAGTTGATACAGGTGTGATTCATAAAGAAAACCAGAGTGGACGCAGTTTCAGCATGGAAAGTGAAACCAAAGATAGATCCAAGGAGAGTTAGATCAGACAGGGGAGATGAAAGAAGGAGAACAGATAATTCTGCCCATGAGCAACACCTCTCCCAAGCTCTGATAATAAAGCTGAAGTATGAATATTTTGCTCCAGTTCTTTGAAGGGCTTATCTATAAGCTAGAAAAGAATGGCAAAGTCAGTATGAGCTGGAAAGAGAAAACTAAACATATCAAATAGAGCTGAGTCACAACCCTTCTCTCCTCTCCTTCCTCCCTACCCACACACCCTTGTTACCTCAATGAGGAAGTGGACCATGTCTGCGTTATTGCTCTCCACCGCGTGCATGAGAGGACTCTGACCACTTTTGATGTCCTGATTAGAAGAAAAAAGCACCATGGGAAAAGTCAGAGGATGCAAAGACGGTAAATATAAAAAAGTGATGTTGTGAAACTTAGTCAGAGGTGAGTCAGTGAAACACAGGGACTGACCATAGCGTTGATGTCAGCCCCTGCATCCAGCAGCATTCTGGCCAAATCTTTGTGGCCACGCAGCACAGCCAGATGTAGAGGGCTCAAACCTGAGAACAGTGACAAAGCAGAACCTTGTAACACACGCAAGAAAAGGTTATACATACTGTTTGTCAATAGAGTATACTATACTAACTCCACACAAAGCATATGCTCTTTGAGGCAAAAGCAAGACAGTATGAAATACTGAAATACTTTATCAGTAGTCCCCCCTTTAATTCTGTGACTTTGTGGCATCACACTGTGTCACCATATCACACATTCATATAATTTATCCGTAGCAGCTAGTTTAACACGTAAGAACTGGTTTAGCCAAGCTGCTCTGTTGTTGTTGTTGTATGAGAAAACTGATGGTTTGTTGTTTTTTCTTTTGGAGCATTGAAACATGTAAACCTTTTGAAGCAAACTAAACTAAAATTATGAACCTGAAAATGAGCATAATGTGTCTCCTTTGAAATAAATAAATAAATGAATGAATGAATATTTTTTTTCAAGTTTTTGCGTTTTGTTAGGTTTACATATGACCTGAGGGGCCGAGAGACGTCTTCCCCTGAAAGATTTGCAGACCAGCAGGAGCATCCAAAATTCAGTCATATGAAATATTGGACACTAGCATAGAGAGCTCAGAAATGGTGTGATATGTTCATTTTTCTTCATCTTTGTCAGTCCTTTTTTTGAGAGACCAGAGAATTTGCAGAATATTGTCACTCAAACCACATTTCTGTTTGTGACTTTCATGTTAACACATCTGATCTCGTACAACTCAGCCCCACAACTACTGATAGACAGTACTCACTGTAGACGCACACAGCCTGTGTGTATTTTGGGGGCTTTTCTCTTGTACCCACACTTATCTTCACAGTAAAAATGGTAGAAAAAAAGGAGATCTGAGCTGTGACGTTACATCAAACCACAGAGGAAGGACGTGCCCTCTTCTCTGTCCGCCCACACACCCATAAAAACCTATGCACCTGAAAGAGGGTTCACATTTCTCATATCGCCCAACACGCTGTTATGCACAAACACTAGTATAGTAAGGTAGTCTATGCGGTTGTTATAGGTTGCTGCAGGGATGACATATTTTTGTAGGCTGACCTGGAAGTTAGCATCGCCCTTTTACCCTCGGCAAAAGTGGGATTTTTCCATTGGATTTCAGTTTATTGCAGAAAAAGATTATGATAGCTACATGAGATAATTTCCCCTTATGAAACCACTTCTATGACTTTTTTGAAGCATAAAGGTGATCACCAGAAGTAAACAGCTAAAGTTAGGCTATATGAAGTTAAATGTCCCTGAAGACTACAACTTCTGTAGTCTGGTCTCGCCACTTGTTAGCAAACACCTTTCTAAAGAAAAACTTCAAAAGTGGCGTATTGACGTTGTGACAGGACACACATAGACATTAATTCAGGCATCTAACCAAAAAAACATTTCAAAAGTGGCACTCAGGAACCGGAGGTGCAAAAGTGCTAACAAGGTTCCCCATTTTAGGACTCATTCCTGTAGCACTTTATTATGTTACCAAACTGGAGAAAGAATCATAGTCTTCACAGCAATTCATTTCGTTATAACACTCTGAGTGGTTTGATCACCATGTTGATGGTTGCTGACTTATTTGATCATTTCACTTCTTGTAAAATGTATTGTGAATTGCTCTTATAAAAGCAATAGATGTACATATAAAATGGGTCACAATTATTTTCTACTAGTCAAGGTAAGTTAATCACAGGGATATCACTGAGGAGGATATGGTTACAAACAATAACAAGGCTTTGTTTGATTAAATAGTTTCATGAGAAGCGCTAATGAGTCATCCCAGATCTTTGTCAAGAACATCTTCAACACAATACATACCAAGATGCTTCTTCAGCAGACCACAACTTACCCTCATAGTTTCTGATCTCCAGGCATATGGAGGATGAGGAGTGGGAGAGGACAACAGACAGACAGTCGCGCTGGTCGTATTCGCAGCAGAGGTGGACCGCTGTTTGGCCGTTACGGTCTAAGGCAGCGGGGTCGGCCCCCTCCCTCAGCAAAGCCTCCACCATGTTTGCCTGCTGGGTTATCACTGCCAGATGAAGGGGCGTCTGACGGGGAGGACAAGAGAAAAACAATTACAGCTTAGACAAAACAGTGTATTCAGGTCCGTAACCACAAAAAGCCATACACTGTATCTCAAAATAGTTTTCATTTTTCACACTGCAGCACACACTACACGGCATTCAGAAAGCGTGAACCACCCCACTAATGATGAACAATGCTCCCACTCACCACTTCCCTCAAAGACATCATTCCTATCTCTTAAAAACTGAGATAAATAGATTTCATATCCTGTATAGATGCCATTATTTCAAAACAAGTATCTGTTTTAGTGTCATTGTTACGACTAATGTCGCTCATCTAATACTGGAAATCCCAGATCCGGATTTCCACCAAATATAATCATTTGGTCACTCGCCCAAGGCTTTTCCCTTGACTGTCTCCAGATTGCAAATTGATCAACGGAGCAGTTTGACATTTGGAGAGCTACCCCTATTTGTTATCTGACGCAGTGTTAAATCTGACTACTGATGCCGCTATAGGTTGTATATTGAATATGAAGCAAGAGCCAGGAGAAAGTTAGCTTAGCTTAGCATAAAGATTGAAAACAGGGCGAAGCAGCTGGTTTTGCGATATCGAGGGGTATCTTTCATACAATCAAAATATTCTTTTCTTAGGTAATTCTTTTCAGTTTTAAGCACATTTTAATGATTCTAACGATAATATCATCAATTACAATTATACTGGCCAGGATAATGGTTACATGAACTTTTCCTATTGTCCTATGCCTAGTGAACACATCCCTCTAGTGTCAAACTCTGCACGTACATCTACACAGTGAAGCTTTAACATTCAAGCGTAGGAACAGAAATAAAAACACTTTTTTGACTTGATGGAGCATTTATGTTTTTGAGATATTCTGTTGGCAGACAGACAGACAAATTACGAGTTACAAAAAAATAACCCATACGGTGAAAATAATGAATACCTGACAGGAAAAGAACTTGTAAAATCGGCAACAGTTTTATTATTTCTAGTAAAGGCCTCTTTTCATCTCCAACCTGTTTGACGGGTTAAAGGTCAGAGAAACAATGGCAGTAAGTACGGGCCAACGCCTAACAAAAATAAACAAGGAACTGTGTCTTGTACAGTTATCGTTATTACACATCGGATCATGAGATGTGGGCACAGGTATTACGTGCCAATCTTCACATATATGGTAACACATGTACACACACACAGTGCCAAAATTCGAAGTCGATGTCGGCGATTAAACCAAAGCGACTGACTGTCACAGATGAGATGAGACCTTTGCACCGTATTTCACAGAGCAAACAACAGCAACAACCCTCGCATGAGGCTGTGTGATTAATGCAAAAGGAGGAGGAACCTGCTCCGAGAAAGAAACAGTTCACCGGGTGCTTGCCTGGATGAAGCTTAATGAAATCCCTTGAGCAATATAGGATGTTCCTTTGGGTTAGGTCAGCATGTATCATCCTGCTGACAATTATGTCAACTCTGAACAGGGAGTCATTGACAACTTGCTGTTTCAATTAAGCAATGTTGAACAAAAAGGTTGAGTCATAA
>OMLP01016526.1:0-16836 GCA_900302685.1 Spondyliosoma cantharus
TTTAATCTCAGAATTCCGAGACTAAAGTCAAGTCAGAATTCTGACTTTAATTCTGAGAAAAAAACTCAGAATTCTGACTTTAGAATTCTGAGAAAAAAACTCAGAATTCTGACGTCAGAATTCTGAGTTTTTTCTCAGAATTCTGAGTTTTAAAGTCAGAATTCTGACTTTATAGTCAGAACTCCAAAAAAAATTCACATGTGGCCCTAATCCTCTTCCGTACATACATGACAATATTTGCACAAAGAAAAAATAATTTAATGTCTAACATGCCGAACTTACAAGAAGCCCCAAATGATTAAGAATTTGTCATAGTGAACATTATTTAAAATTTATAAAGTTTCTCCTAAATCAACAACGAAAAAATACTCTCTCTCCTCATTTCCTTGTTGTTGTTGACTGTGTTTGATGTTGCAGCTTTTATCTGTTTTGTGTTCAAGTTTAACGTCGGCTACAACATTATACGATAATTATTGTAAATTGTTAATGACTATTACATGTATGTTTTCATTTTTTGGTTGGATCATTCATTATACAATTTCCCATGATGCATTAGTAAACTCTCACAGCTTGAACAGCATGTCATTTCATGTCCTCTCCAAAGGTCCGCTTGTCCTACATCTACCCCAATGACTACACCCGACTCACACACATGGAGTCGGACGAAAACTGCTTCTACCCGGAGTACCCCAGTATCATGAAGACGTGAGCGTCCATAATCTATAAAAAGTCACACAGTAGGACAGAGACTGAGAATCTTTTAGCAAGAGAAGAAAGTGTCTTTTTGTCAGTCACATCTAATCTGTGGTCATAAAGTAACATCAAGCTGAATCTTGGCATAATTCACTATCCTCTTTTTTTCTACTTCTCTGCAGGAACGGTTTCTCGAGATACATTATACCAGACAGTCCCGAGGAAATAAGTACCACAGGTGTTTGTAATCCCCTTTTTGTTTGCAAAACAAGAAGTAGTATTTTAGTAGTAATGTCTGTTACAATCTCTTTTTCTGTCTCTCCCTCTGGTGAATGTCAGTTTCTGCGAAACCACTGCAAGATGATGCTAAAGATCACGTTGCCAGGAGGAGAAAATCTGTGTTGGATGACATGGAAGATTTTCCTGTCCTGAAGAGAAAATCTGTGTTGGATGACATGGAAGATTTTCCTGTCCTGAAGAGAAAATCTGTGTTGGATGACATGGAAGATTTTCCTGTCCTGAAGAGAAAATCTGTGTTAGATGACATGGAAGATTTTCCTGTCCGGAAGAGAAAATCTGTGTTAGATGACAAGGAAGATTTTCCTGTCCGGAAGAGAAAATCTGTGTTAGATGACAAGGAAGATTTTCCTGTCCGGAAGAGAAAATCTGTGTTTGATGACAAGGAAGATTTTAGCTTCCAGAGGAGGAGATCGGTGTTTGATGACGAGGAGGATTTTGGTTTCCGAAGAAGAAAATCAGTGCTCAATGATGAGGAAGAGTTTGACGCTGAAGCCGATCAAAAAGAGGTGGAAATCTGGCCGGGTCCGAGACATAACCCCCTTTTTCCAGATACATATACCAGAAAACACCTTCGGGAAAAGGAGATAGAGAAGAACATGCCTCTACAACTTGATCTAGAAATGAGCACCCCCACAGCGAAGGTGATGACGAGAGGCAGAATGAGGAAAAAGCGGTCTGTGCCAGTGATAAATTGGAACGACACCTTCCAGGTCAGCTACCAGGACCTTCAGGCGCTGCGATCGGATCAGGTGAACTTAAGATGCAATTTGGTGGGCAACGTGCAGCTCTCCTCCAGTGAGACTCTGCCCCTGGTCAAGGCTTTCATGGTCCAACTCGATGCAAAGCACCCTGGGTGAGTACTGTAGAGATCTGCATCATTTCAATGAGTGTTTTTGTTTCCATTATAAGAAATTTAGTTCAAATAAAAGATGAAAATTAGTAAAAGATTTATCCCTAATTTTTCCCTTGAATTCCTCTAGTTAAGATCATGTATTACTACCTGCAATCTCTCTAACATGTCATATATATCTAGAGCTGCAATGTTTAGTCCATTAATCGATTAGTTAAGGTGACTGAACTGAAGTGGATTTCCAGAAACCCTTACTGGTACAGAGTCACAACAATTTCAGGTTTTCTTACATTTTTATGATAAATAAACTGAATATTTTTGTATTGTTGACCGTTGATGAGACAAAACAAAACATTTGAAAACATCCCCATGGACTTTGCAATGGACTCTTAAGACTCTTGTCTAAGATGCTGAGCTATCGATCTTCAGGTGATTGTTGTTGCACCATGTGATAAAGCTCTCTGTCAGTCCTCTGAGTGAAGGCAGCATGATTCTCACTGGAAATAAACATTGTCCATAACAACATTGTGATGGTGACAACTCTCATTCTGTAAGAACTACACTTATTAGACTTCCACGTCATTATCTTTACCTTTCCACTAAATTCTTCGAAGTCTTCGATACATATAATGTAACATAAATATCATACACCTGCCAGGCGGTAATTCTAGTTTTTTAACATATTGTGGTATTTGTGTGAATCAGCGTTTCACATCTCTTCATAAACCACACCTCCAGTGTAAGTAAATAACGAGTACAATCTTGTGCAGAGATTGCGGTATTGGTTTGCAACACATTTCACAGTTTTTTTTTTTTTATTCTCTCTGTTCTTGCAGGCTGTTCAGATTGGTGCGTGTGATTAATGTGGTGAAGCGTGTGGACGAGGTGAGGGGCAGCCGCTACCTCTTGGAGCTGGAGGTAATAGATGCGAGAGGCAAGCTGCTGCGCCTGTCGCACTACATCTACACTCTGAACCGCAGCAGCAGGCGTCGCCGCAAGGACACGATTTTCCAGGAGCTGAAACCTCAGCCTTTGCTCTGTAACCCGGTGGGCTTCCAGTGGAATCCGGCTGCGACTGTTCACATCATAATACCAGGTACACCCACCTTTAGTTGGCTTATTACACCCAATACATTCACCAACCTTTTGTTTCTTAATTTTTGTATATTGGCTTCTGTTTTGACTTTTTGCGTTATCGTAAAGGGACACACAACATTGCACATAACTTACTTGATGACAAGCATTCACAACCACAAAGCAATGGAGTGCAAAGCATTTTGAAAAAACTTGAAATTAACCCCAATATCTTAAATTATACCATGGTCTGGGGGAATACTCTATTCTGATTGGCTGCAGGGTGTCCATTAACCCCTGATATATGAACACCTACTAAGTAGTTCCAGTCAAATTGTCTGTTCACCGCTCTAAATTAATGCGCTAGCTGGCGTATCAGCCTGTCAACAGTGAGTGCAGTCCGTCAGTCCTTCAGTGCCTCTGAACACCACAGGATGGCAACTGTAACACACAAGCTGCAGAAACACACTTCCCCTCTAGACTTACTGATACTTTGTATCACATAAGCGAATAATCTCACATCCCGTTTGCTGTTCAACTCTTTGCTTCAGGCTGCGGCCACAGTAACGTTACACACGGCCGGTAATTTGTTCGTGAAAATCTTGATATTGATTTGGGGACAATGACATGACTGATTAGCTAGCTAGTCTTGTTGTTTTTTTCTTGTTGTGTTGTCCTATTTACTGGAGGAGTGAACAACGTTTCTGTTGCATAAGAACCTTACGGGAGGGTAATGATTGTTCCAGGTGTTAGTCAAACCCTCAGGCGTTACTAGGGAAATTAAGTTATGGCTTGTGAAAAACTTTATATTTTGATTGTAAAACGCTTGAAAATATAAATGAATTGTCTTAATTTCTTTTCTTTGGCAAGTGACCATGGTATAAGCGGGATAATGCCTGACGAGGTGTCCATAATCAGGAGTTAATGTAATGTAATCTAAGGCCTCCGCGTCGTCCATTAACTCCTGATTATGGACACCTCGTCGGGCATTATCCCTTTCTTAATAGGCATGTCCTAACCACAACAATCCCTGTCAATTCACTAAATAAAACAAGAGAGGCCTCAATTGTGAGTCAGATTTGAAGCTGTATAAAGATTCAGATCTCACCGGGCCTCTTGTTGTTCTAGACATCTCGGAACTTGAAACTTTCCGACCTCCTACTAGACAAAGTACAATGGAACGCCACTCGAAGTTGGAATACCTACTTGCAAACTTTCACATTCCTCTACCTCAACTTCACGAGGGAGCCGTTGTCTGACGTCACAAAACAAACACAGCACCTACGTGCGGGTGTATTCAGGGTGTATTTGTAGGCCGCAGTATTTGTGGGAAAGTGAATGAAATGTTTAGATACGTTTCCAAGTATAAAAATGCGGTAAAATAAAATGTAGAATGGTGTCTCACACCTCACGTGTCGTTTTTCCCTCCTCTGTTTCGTTTACAGTGCAAGGAGGCTGCACCGCTGAGGGTTAAATTACCAAAGAGTCGTCATTTGGTTTTGGTCAGTCGAGTTTTTTGTGCGCCTTTAGCGTCCTGCACCTGGAGCCGGAAGACGGCTTAAGAGATCTTAAGAGTGTTAAAGCCCCCCTATAATCAAATATGTGGTTTTCATCTCGTTCCGACAGCTGAATGTTTGAGCTTCACTGCGTTGAATCATGTATCTGCGACATGAGTTTGACATTCGAAAGCTGTTTTTTCATGAATTTGCTGAAAATCTACATTTTCTCTGCGCTTTCCACTCCAAAGACGGAAAATCTTAAAATCACAGTTAAACTGGGGGGAGAAGGAATAAGTGCCAATTTAAGGGTTTAAATGTGGTAATTATGTGTTTTTACTGTAAAAACCATGTCACACACACATCAGAGAATTAATACATGTACAGAGAGGATGTTTTAAAAGGAAGGCTCGCAAGTTGCCACCCTGTAGAGTCCGTCGTCTCATAGCACAAGTGTTCAGTTCAATCTAAGCATGCTGATTGTGACTGCAGTTATGTGTAATACACATTCTTAAATACACAGACCTCGTCATGCATTTTTATCTACGTGCGCATTCCCTAAATAACTGATCATTTGCCTGTATGTCCCCCTCAGTGAAAAACCAGGCTCGGTGGGTGCAGCAGCTGATCACTGAAATGGAACGATTGTTCAAAGAGACTCAGGACACCAACTTCAATCTCATCATCACTGACTACAGCAGCTCCGACATGGACGTGAAGAAGGCTCTTGAGAAGTCCTCACTGCATAGGTACGTGCTAACGCGTTTTACTGAATCCAAACTTGTGAAAGTCATTGTACGATCTGATGTATTATAACAGCGCCTGTGGAATTGATCAGGTACGACTACTTGAAGCTGAGCGGAAACTTTGAGCGCTCCGCTGGGCTGCAAGCGGGTGTCGACCTCATAAAGGTGAGTGTCACTCTGCTGTAACGCACAAGATGAAGTGAAAAGACCGTGATAATGAATATCTTTTCCCGTCTTAATTCTCCGTCAGGATAAACACAGCATTGTGTTTCTCTGTGACCTCCACCTCAGCTTCCCCTCCAACATTATTGACGCCATCAGGACGCGTTGTGTGGAGGGATACATGGCCTTTGCTCCAGTAGTCATGAGATTGGACTGTGGGGCGGCGCCGTATGATGCCAGAGGTAAATGCGCCCGTCTTTAGTTTCATCATGACATGTCCATAATTCATTTAAGCCTCCTCTTCCGCTGCTTCTTTGCCACTTCAGGGAATCCACACGGCAACCTCCAAGCTCATATCTTCAGCTGTTTATCTTGCCGTGACATGTTGAATTGCCAGCGTATGGCCTAAGGGCACACATGCAAAAAAATCAGCCCTGCCATCTGCACCTGTTTTAGTGAAACCCAGGTGTGCCATGAGCCATCTCTTATACTGACATTGTGATGAGGTCTCTAAAACAAAAGCAGTGTTTATGGTAAGACATGTATTGTGTGTCCCAGTCAGCTTGTGAAGCACAAACAAGCGACATAAAGATAAGTAAGATAATTGTAGCTACTAGAATTAAAAACTACATTCGCAGGAGGAGTTTCGATGCATGTGGCACTAGATCTAAATAAAAAATGTGACCATCTGTGTGTCAGGTTTCTGGGAGGTCAATGGCTTTGGCCTGCTGGGGATCTATAAATCGGATCTGGAGGCAGTGGGAGGAATGAACACCGAGGAATACAAAGACGTCTGGGGAGGAGAAGACTGGGAGCTCCTCGACAGGTGTGCTTCTAATAGATTTCGATTTATTTGTTGCTCATAATTGTTCTGTCTATTCCCTGTATTTTCTTTTCTTTTTCGTTTGAATGTACAGGGACATCTCAGTTTTTTGTCAGAACAAAACAAAATAGGCGCAAACACGCTTTATTTAATACGCCACAGCTTAGACCAGCGACGACAGCTCTGCGTAGCGATGCAACGCTCTCTGCGTCACATTTGTGAGAATTGAATCAGTGCACGATGTTGATTAGATGATGAAAAATTAAAGAAATTGACGAAGTGAAAGGGGTCGCTTGTAGAAATGAACCTAGGGAAGAATTATCACCCAAATCCACACCTAATTTTTTCGCTGTCCTGCCTGAGCTTAATGGTTTTGGGTTCATGCTCAACGCTCCCATAGAGTAGTTTTCACCAGAGGCAGGTAGCTAAGTGCAAAAACTCTAAAAACCCTCTGCACACTACGACTAGAGTTACAGTAGCTGGTGAACGTGATTCAGCATCTAAAGAAATAAATATTTCCCTCTGGAATTGGTAGAGACCAAACACAGAGCTCAGAGAGTGAATTTTGGACTACGTGGCACCATGTAAAACATCATGGTATGACAATGCTGTGTTAAATTTTTGACAGAACAAATTAACTACATTTAATCAAGTAGCCTACATGTGCTGTCCACACAAGTCTCTGATGTGTGTCTGATGTGGTTTATGAAGAGAAAATCTTTAAAGAAGCCGCTTTCCCTTCCAGAATTTATGAATATGCAAAAACTTTTAATTTCACGAGTTTAATCACTGGACACAAGATGCCTCCTACTTCACTGCAAACTTTCTCAGTGTAGGTGAACTGGGTGGGGTTGCACATTTTTCGTGATGTCACAAATTAGATCACCAGTAAGCACAGAGAAAGTGTACACTTTCAGCAGTCATTGTGAAAATGACTCCAACACGTAGGAACAAGAATAATGAATATTACTTAAAACAGCTAACATCTGAGAGTAAGCCTAATATTTCACTTAATTCCAGTATTGTGGCAGTTTTAAGTTTTGGCGACGCTGCCTTTAAAACACATTTTAAGTAACCTGAAGAACTCTCCTCTCCTTTCTGCTCCAGGATCCTCGAGGGGGGACTGGAAGTGGAGAGGATCTACCTGAGGAACTTTTACCACAACTTTCACTCCAAACGTGGCATGTGGGTTACCGACGTGTCGTGACAAGGTCAACTGTGGCCGCACCATGACCATGGTCGTCACGGAAACAGGGGCACTTTAAGGCTGGAGCTTGATTCCTGCTACGTGCTGCTGACTGACAGGGAGGGTGACGTCGGATTAGATACTGTCCTCAGCCACATAAGCTGCAGTGAAAGGCAGCAGTAAAGGTCATTTTTAAGGATGTGCTACTGATAAAACTTGTACCAAAGAGCTAATGTCACTGGATGTACTGTTGATTACTAAGAGGGTACTGGTCAATGTGTGATATTACATATGAAGATAATACTGTGCAATTAAGTGTCCTTGATCATAAAGATCGCAAGTCTTGCACAAGAGTCTTAACTGGAGAAAAATTATGAAACACTTTTATATTTATTTTATGAATATTTTTTCCATTTGAGTTTAATGCTGTTTCTACAAATGGTCAATTGTACCTCAGTTCAGTGCCCTTCCCTGTTTATACTCATTAATATTGACTGTGCCTTTTGTTGTGACTGTTATTCAGGTACTGGAGCCTCACAGGACTGTTTTTAGAGATGAAAGACGTAAAGCCTTAAACTAGAATAACAGTTGATTATTTAAGTTATTGGCACATTCATGCAAATCATAAAACAATGTGTCGATTCTCCCTTGACTTCCACTTTCCAAAGACAATATTTGAAAAAGTGGATAGAGGGACCTCTGCTGGAGGCTATTTGACATGTTCACATGTAAAATTAAGGGCAATTTTAGTCAGCAACTATTTTTACTGAAATCTGTGTCCAAAAATCTTCCTCTTCTAGTGGTGGGAAATGAAAAATGACCTTGTATATTTATCCTATTTTATTGTTATTTAAGACAAATGGCAGCATTTTCTTATTGTTCACATTCCGATTTAAGAAACTTGTCGTGCTCTTCTTTTTTTCTTGTCATAACGGGAGATAAAAACACAAAAAACACAATTGCTGCTCTGGTGCTAGGCTTTGTTCTTGGTTTTGGTTTCTGACACTGCAAATAATTGTGTGATGTTTTTTTTAATTTATTTTTGATTTCATAAAGCCGTGATGTTTTCCCCTGTTGTCCTTTACTACTCCATCAACTCTTTCTTTGTTGTCTTTAGATATACCTCATTCCTCTCATTGTGCTGGGAGTTCACCTGCAACCTGAATCTCTTTTCTCAGGGACTGTATTTTTTTTAAATGTTTCAAATTTCACATCTGAAGAATAAATATCTCTGGGTTCATTTTTAATGCATGTTGTGTACTTCTTAACAGTTAGACTCAGACAAACTTTAAACATATAACTGATTTCACATGAACTAAGGTATTCTGGCAATTAATTGTATGTCTAAAGACTTGATACAACAACAACATAAATAATCAGCAGTTATCACAATTTGTGGAATGCACACTTTAAATAAATCATGATTTTCTCTCCATGGCCTCTTTTAGACATATTTGCACATCAGTATTGTTTAGTTTAATCGTTACATTTTGGTTTGTACTTTAATTGAAGGGATGTCTCTTAATATGAAAAATGTTTAAAGCTATCTGGATATTTTTAAAAAAATGTGTTGTGTTGTTGCTAATAGTGGCATTAATGATGAGACAGGAATCTCATGTAGAAACAAACTGCAGCGTTTCTCAAGATAGACGGGAACAGTCAACAGCTCGTTGTTTAACTGTTCAATATCCAAATTATATGAGGACCTCTCCTCTCTCTTTTTTTAGCCGTAGCATTCACTGTTCGCTCTGCAGTCATCGTCTGTCATCCAGTATTAACTAAATATCCGGGTAGATGTTGTTGCAGATGTAAAATAAAGGTGTGGTCTATAAAAAGTTAAAAAAAAAAATAAAGGTGTGGTCTACGGCATTATTTGACATATGGGTGGCTTCCCAATCCCGTTAATCCTGAACACACCTTCAGCCTTCAGCCTCCAGCCTCGTCACAACAGCACACATTACATCAATCATTGGACAATGAATGTCCTTGCCTAAGTATTTTTAAAACATATAAAGTAACTATTCAGATTACATTCGTACGTTTTAAATTGCTGCTGTTCCAGGATCTAAAATTGTCATACATATAATTGCCCACCACTACCCACATATAGTGTCATGTCTTCTGTTAAAAATGACTTGTTGCCAAGCCTCTCATTCAAACTGTATCTCCTATTGTTGGTGCAGAAATGTGTTGGATCCTCTTTCATGGCAGAAGTTAAAACAGGCTTTTTATATTTTCTATACATTTAAATGAAAAAGAAAAGAAAATACAGGGAATAGACAGAACAATTATGAGCAACAAATAAGTCTAAATCTATTAGTGTATGTGAGTTATAAGGCAAAACGCACTTTCCTTGAGTATAGCCCCACCTAGTGGTGAAAACTGAGGACGACAATAGATTATGAATGGTGGTGAATTTTGGTTTGTACTTTAATTGAAGGGATGTCTCTTAATATGAAACATTTTTAAAGCTATTTGTTTTTTTAAAAATGTGTTGTGTTGCTGCTAATAGTGGCATTAATGATGAGACAGGAATCTCATGTAGAAACAAACTGCAGCATTTCTCAAGACACACGGGAACAATCAACAGCTTGTTGTTTGACCAACAAGTATAACTGTTCAATATCCAAATTATATGAGGATCTTTCCTCTCTTTTTTTTTGTTTTTTAGCCTTAACTAAATATCCGGGTAGATATTGTTGCAGATAATAAATAAAGGTGTGGTATATGGCATTATTTCTCACGTATGGGTGGCTTCCCAATCCCGTTAATCCTGAACACTCCTTTAGCCTTCAGCCTCGTCACAACAGCACACATTACATCAATCACAGGACAATGAATGTCCTTGTCTAAGTATTTTTAAACATATAAAGTAACTTTTTAGATTCCATTCAGTTTTAAATTGCTGGTGTTTGGGTAGTCTCGCAAATAGATGATGCATCTTTTCCAAGTGTGTAAATTCAGACTGCTGGTGATTTTTAGCCAACGCTCTATATCAAAATGACAATTTATGAGAAATACAGCTGTGGTGCCTGAGGACCATTTCAAGCTTTTAGAGTGGTGATTTAATGTGGGAATTAGAGTGCAAACCACCGCCATGGCCCAACAGTCCCCTTTAATTCCACTATAGCTGATGGTTATTTACACCCGTGTGAAATTGCACTCACTCATAGATACCAGCCACCTAAACGCGTCTGGAAAACATGCTGAAAAATACCTCACAATTTTAAATTAAGTAAGAAAAATCTTCCTGGATCAGTCCCTTCATTTTGATCCTCACCAAAAGTGATTGACGTCTATTCTGGGCTGATATCTAATATCCATCCAAGTTTCAGGGAAATCTGTTCTAAAGTTTTTGTGTAATCCTGCTGACAAACCATCCAACGACGCAGATGAAAAGGGCATGGAAGGGCCTTGGCAGAGATAATTAATGCAGGATGCATCATTGATTTCTGTGGCTGACACCATTAACATATGGTTTAGCTGCAATATACTAAAATTAGACCTTATAATGTCTTAGATTTTGGATATCGTGATATGGCATGGAGTAAGCGTTGTCTTTTCCTGGTTTTAAAGGCTGCCTCACAGTAAAGTGATTTCAAAAATGCCGAGTTATGTATATTGTATATAGCGATGTCGCCTACAAGTCTGAACAATACATGGATATGATGTGTACCATTATTATAAAGTGTTGCCACAATGCTGTACACACTTAGAATAACGGTTACTGACTGTACACTGGCGTTTACACGGGCACATGCTGTATTTGCACAGATAATCACGAGCTCTCGTAAATACCTAAGAGGCTGCAGACTTCATCCTTTGCCCTCCATCATTCAACCGTCGTCTTACCGACACTCTGATGTCAGTCCAAGGACAGCTACGAGTGTGTGGGTGACGGTGTTTACTGTTTATTATTGGAGAGGAATTCATTCCAGTCAAGAGGGAAAGGCTAAGTATATCCTGGCTCTGACAGAAAATATCCCTGGTGCTTTTGTCACTGTAAGTCAATGGCATAGCTTAGAGGGGAAACTGTACATGAAAAACAGCTTTGGTGTACTTTTTATAGCTGTGTAAAAAGGCGATGTCAAGTCTGTTGGAATCACAATTAAAGTTCAATGAAAACTTTGCAATATTCAAATCCATTTAAATCCCACCAACAACAGAAATGTTCTGTATTGCAGAAAGAAGAGGCAATATGTACAAATGTATTTGATTCTTTTACATAACAGCATCATCAGGCAGTAATATACTGTGTATTCACAATGCTACTTTATAAGAAAGTAGAACAGTCATGTGTACTATTACACTTGCATACTTACATTTTCTTAATTTGTTTTTCAAGTTTGCATTTTTTTCTTAGGTATATCTTTATTTTTTCATTATTCCCATTTACTCCTGGACATCAGGCATCAAACATCTTCTTCCTGCCCTTCATACCAGACATGGCCTCCACGTTCTTACGCCAGTCACCCACCTCCAAGGTCATCTCCTGAGGTAGCAAAACACACATTCAGAAAATGAGGTTTTATTGTCTTTTTTTATTACCATTCGTCTGCTTGAGTAGCCGTACCTTCTCTTGTTTGATGTCCTCTTTCTTCACAGACTTGAGATTGGACCTCAGGTCCATGGAGCCCTTGTTTTTGGATCCAAAGAGAGCCCTCATCATCTCATCTGCTGACACTCTCACCTTCCTGAGAGCGGGCTTCTTGAACTTCCCCCCGAGGTCCTGCACCTTTAGGTTCAACTGATGTATCTAGAAAGATGGTGAAAAGCTGAGCTGATGACTTATTGTTTATAAAGAACTCTTTTTCTTGTTTTTCTTTTCTTTTCATTCGAATCTATTGTGTCATGGCGCCTGACGTACATCTCTGTTGTTCTTGTAGACTTTGGCCTCACAGTCGTACCGTTCCTCATCCACCATCTCGATCTTTTCATGGATCTCCTTACAGAGTTTCTACAAAGCACATATAACGGCATTATGTTTAAGTACAAAAACGTTCTCTACGTTATGCGTTATGCGTCCTCCGACAGATTTTCTTACCTGCAGGTCATCCCCGTCTAAACCAGTCAACTGCAGCGGTGGAAGCTTCTCGCCCAGGTATTGAACCTTCGCTTCCTCTCTTGCCGCCTTCTCTGCCTCCAGCTCTTCTGTAGCCCGGGCCAGCAAGAGGATCTAGATGAATCAAAGTTAACATGACAGAAGTATTGGGAATTTTGGTGCATAGTCAGCATTTATAATTTTCCTATGCTTATGAGGTTATAAGTTAACGTATTGTACATTTATTTTAAAGGAGCACTTACCTTCAATGAGAGTTTGCGGGAGGCTGAAATCTTGCATTTTGGCTGAAAATAATATAAAACATAACATGTCACACCAGACATTTTAACATTTATCATGTTGCAACTTTTGTTAGATAAATTCTTTACCTGCAACAGCTAGAATAGGTTCCTAGTTTGCTACAAATACTGGTAACTTTTCTTTTTGCAATCGCAGCGCATTCATTCCTTTCAGATAAAAGGAAGTTAATATCAAGTGGCATCAGTTATAGGACCTAAATTTGTGTCTTTGACTCGAGTGTCCCACTTGACAGCAATAAGCATTATTGCCCAGTATTTAGTCATGAAAAGAGATATTTGTCTTGTCTTGTCTTTTATGTCTCTCAATAATGTCTCCTAACCTTGCAAATGCATGACTACATATGACTCAAAACAGCGCTACACTTACTTCACATTTACAGGATATTTACAGTATATTATGTACCTCAAAACAGAGCGGGAGCAATATGAAAGCAACAAATCGACATCTGATTCTGATATTCAAATTCAGTGATCAAGTGGGATGTTCGTGCATGCTCCTGAGTCTTTTGAGGCCGAAATCGGTAATGTCAGGATCAAGGTCAAAGTTCAGTGATTAGCGTAATTCTTTTCTTTGTGCTGTATTTGTTGTACGATCTATGTAAAGAGGGAAAATGACATTTAAGAGGAAAATGTTAAAGTTATTGCTAACATGATGATATACACTTCAACTTGCGTTGTAAAGATGTGTTTACATGATATAACCCAATTGCTGCTAAGCTGTTAATCTGAGTGAAAAGATTCAAACATGCCAACAGATAAATTCTTGACCGGTTAGCACATCGGCACTATTATCCATAAAACATTGTCAGTTTGAATAAGTATTACTACCTTAGCCTCAACCTTGGGGGCCATGGATGATGGTGCATACTGAGGAGGAAGAAATAAAGACAAGGAATTCAAACTACACCAAACATCCAACTCTGTACTGTTTTCCCCAAATATTTAGGTTTGATATCGTGGAAAGACATACGGGCTGTTACTTACATAACTGTGATGGCCACGTGGAATTTGTTGCACCAGAGAAATTCGAGACAAACAAGAAAAAAACAAGAGAAAGTTATTGCTCAAAACAAAAAAGCAAAAATGCTTAATAGACCAATAAACACTTTGGAAAAATGAGCCTTTGTGATGACAGAACTTACTCATCAGACATCGTTGAGCCTTTGATAGAGTAACAGTCAGGATGCTGTTTTCTCAAAAAGAAAAGAATAGTCCAGTGATGAACAGAAGATGCATCAACATATAAGAGTAAGAAATCAGAGTGGTGTTTAACAGCAGCTTGCTTTTATATGTGAGACTTGTGCACCGAAGATCCTCTATTGAGAAGGTGACTCACTCCACCGAGTCTTTGTGTAGCAGGTTTCTAAAAACACTTCCTTGCCCTCCTGGGTCCAGTGTGAATCTATTATTGTCATATTCTTTATATATTGTTGTATTTACTTGTATTATAAAATGTCATATTGTATCATTGTATCCTCTTTTTGTATTTGTCTTTTTTTCTTATCATCACATCACTCTATGTATAGAGACAGACTTATTGGCTCCCTCGCTGACACAGTGGAAGTTGCAGCATAGTCACATTTTCACAAATTTTAAAAGTAACAACAAGCAGTCGTGTATTAATGCCAGGCAGTCAACATGCCTGTCCTGTCAGGATGGCATCTGTGGTACTTTGAAATAAGTATGTAGTGAGCTGTCTTCCCTTTCTCCGACTAATATCTGGCCTTGAGACGCCTCCCACCTCTCAGTCAGAAATGACTGGTCGGTCACTGGGATTAACAGGAAAGCTCCGCTTGTTAACTCAACTACTCCTCGCTGACTGATAGATTATCACCTCTGTTGGGAAGGATGGTGTCTTGTTAACAATCACTCTGGACCCAGGTCTGAAACTTAAAAGTAAAGCATTCGCCAAGTGGTCATTCTAATCATCATCATACAGTATTCCTCTCAGTATGAAACAGATTTCCAAATGGTGAACACATTTGTGTCTTGAATTTTAACATGCAGACACGTTTGTGAAGCCAAACACAAGGACAGCAGACATTATTGTTCTTTCTGTTACTGTTGCTCTGCGGCAGATGTCACATTGCTATATTCAATAACCTTTGTGGTGCTATGTCTGTCATCCACACAATGTGGCGCGCCCACTCAGTCGCTATTAAACACATGGTCGGATTAACCTGTTAGGGGCCAAGGGTGCAAAAACCATTCCCATCGAGCACAGAGCACACAGCGGAAACTAAAGACAACTGTCGTCAGGAATATGCACATCACATCAGCACAGTAATAGCTCAAATTCAGTTATCAAGGTGTATAATTATGTATTGAAATATCAGGTAACATAGACATTCCCCATTTGAACCGACACTGTACTTAAGTGTTGGATATTCTAAGAAAAAAAAAAGACTGTGGGTGTGAAGCCATGCTAGCAGCTCTGAGAAGCTGTACCTTTTCTGAATATACATGCAAATTATGAACAATACTTGAGCAGAAATTCAGGCCAAGAATAGCGAGGGATAACATGTGATTCTAGTGAAGACACCCGCTCCAGTTTCGTGTAAAGGTATCGCTACTGCTACACGTCCAGCCCGTCTGTGTAATATGACCACTGAACGACTTGAGCAGCAACATCAAAGGTTCAACCTGCAACTTTCACCCGTATTTCAAACGTGAATACTGTTTTTCAGGGTCACAGACAGGCTTTGAGCGCCAGAATTCACTGGGGGAAGACAGGCAAGTTCACCTGACTTATGGGAACACACGAAAACACCACAGCTGAGATTCACATCAAGGGCATACTTTGATGTGAGGTGACACAACACTGTTTTTTTCGCTGGTCTCCAACAGGATGTTTACAGGTTTATGTGGGAGTACCGGGACAACGCGTGATTGTCAGGCAACGCGATTGTCTGCCCTGTCGTCACGTTCAAGATGGAGGGACTTGAGAAGCATATGTTTGGTACCCTTCGCTTTTAAAAACAGAAAACATTTGCACGGGGCTAACTCACATTTAAAGCCATAATGTGTGTGTTTTGTGACACGATTAAAATGCGTATAGTATGATGCAGAAAGTAAACATTTGCTGGGTGATCATTTGATCTTGTTTTTCTTTCTGGCACATGGCTGTTACCACCCTTTAATGGTTGGAAAGTGTTGACCTTGATGGTGTCACCCTCCTGTGACGTGATGATATGTTTTGTGGGCCAACGTGAACTAAAGCATGTTGCGTTTTTTTTTTTTTTATAGAGGCAGGTTCAATCTCCTTGAGACAGCATGCAACACAACTTTCGCACTATATCTATCTTGGAATCAACATCTCCCTCATCATCTTCCTGTCTCTCTGTTATTAGGACTATGTCACATATTGTAATGAAGAAGGAGCCAGTAATGCAAAACTGCTATGTAGAGAAGCAGGTAATGCTTAAAATTAGGTCCAAGTGAAACAAGGCACCTATCAACACATATAGATGGTCATACATGCGTGACCTAATCTTGAATGATGACTGTAGGGTACAGACATTTGTCTTCATGGAGACCTACAGCCCAAAAATACCAACCTATGGTCTGACTTCCCCCTGTAGACAGATGTGACAAGCTGTAGGCTCTGTGATTTAATTCAGACAAATCCACCTGGCACAAGGCTCAGAATTACTTGACAAAAAGGACTCAGCCAGCACCCTCATTAGCAAGAAATATTAACACGCTAGACAATGACTGATAGCTAACTTCCTAAGAAGGATAAATGAATCATGAATCAAAGTAGAGGCCAACCCGGTGCAGGTTGTACTCTGTGTTCTTTATTGTGAAATGGTAGTGAATCTTTTATTATAAGTTAATTATAAATGTTATGTTGAACACACCACTTGTGCAAATAACTGCTGCAAGCTGCAACAGTTGTTTGTCCTATTCTGTCTGTTGTAGTGTTTTATTTTTATTTTTGCTTGTACAGTAATAATGAGAATCTACTCTTTATCTGTCTAGATGCACTCAAAAAATATTTCCAGACGCCCCTAACAGCTGCTGGAGAGGAGCCTTCTGATGCAACAGCCACACCACTCTCTGAAGTGTGCAAGTTTAGCCAATTGTTTGTGGTCTCTTACGCACTGCTATGTTGTTGTTGTTGTGACTGAATGGTACAAGCTTGT
>OMLP01016527.1:0-10113 GCA_900302685.1 Spondyliosoma cantharus
GGGACTGTGTGCGGTCCAGCTCGTGGATTTACTGCCACCTGGTGGCGTGTGACCGCGTTGCCGCTGGGCCCCGTGGAACCTCACAGGGACGCGGGCCGCCATCCGAGTCAACACCAGAAGATTGGGTCGGTCCTGCAGGCGTAGAGCAGACCCTGGGCACACAGTGTCATGCACACTCGTGTGTGCACTCTCTGAAATGCAAACTCCCAAACCGAACTGCGTGTTTGCTTTTGACTAACCTTTTCTCATGTCTCTTTATTATTTATTCTGTCACTTCTGGCACAGGAAATTAAAATACAATGCTTGGCAGAGCACCAAAAGAAGAAGGGAGTCGGCTGCAAAATGCACATTTAGGCGAACGGCACTCAGTTAAGGATGCTATTATACGCTCGGACAGTCCAGTCGATATTACCGAACATCCATCTGCAAAACCAGGAAAAAGGAGAACCGAGACTTGGACCTGCAAAGTCATGAGATGTAAAATAAGTTACTACCAAGCTCTCGGGTTTCAAGAAAAAAATATGTCCGCGGCGATAGGAAATCGACGAAAGCTCCCTCCCAGGCCGCTACAGGAGGTGAATTAATGAGGGCTTCTCATCACTAATTAACACATGAACGCACAGCTCCTATCGCCAAGCCAGAACCGGAGTCGATTACTCCGACTCGACTGCGTTACACGATCTTTTTTTTTTTTATTGCGAAGGGAGAAAAAGGAGGAGAGTGAGAAGGAAAACGCAGGAAAAAAAAAAAAAAAAGATAGAAAAAGGAAGGATTTGAGAGGTATGAAGTCGTACGCGGCGGCGGCCGGGTCGAGCATCAGAAAAGGTCTGGATGATTAGGGGGATGCCAGCGCTCACAGAGAGCAGCTCTCCTAACAGCCTCCACCACCTCATTAGTCTGGCCCAGCAGCAGTATGCCCTCACTATTAACCGCTAAATGAAAGACCGCCAGCCGTGATTACTGAGGGGAAGTCCCCTGTCGTCATGGGGATAACAGATCCCTACACACACGCGCGCACACACACACTAATAAACTCACACTTCGACTTCTATGATAGCTATTTGAAGGGCGTTTATAAGAAGACGATTGAGGCAGAAGTGGATATTTTACACATCATCGGTCACAGCCGCTCAATCCCGAAAGCCCGAAAAACGTGAAAGCTCGGGACATCGAGCAGACCTGTTACGACAAATTGCCTGCATTGCAGCAAAAAAACAAAAAACAATAATAAAACACCCTCAACAATTGCCAGCACTCTCGCAGTCGCTTCATTTAAAGATCGCATGAAGCGTTCAGCTCGACTTGCACGCAGAAAATCTGACAAAGGCTTAAGATACGAGGATACGGCGCTCACTGTTGCAGAGAGGATGGCAAAGCTCCATAGATACATCCAACTCAGGCGTATGTAAACATGTGTGCTGAGGTGAGGCTGGGCGATATGACCTCAAAATAATATCGCGATACATGAGATATATCTCTGCTAGGACAAAATCAAATACCTCAATGTCAATAATGCCCATTGGTACTCTCACAAATATTAATATTTGTGTGGATATAACGACAAAGCAGCTGTTAGAACAAGTGGAACAGTCTGGTAAGCATAAAACATGTGATCATTTCACTGTAACACAGGCTTAAAAACCAGGATTATTAAGATGACGCCATATCACGACGATGTAACCATGATAACAACATAATATGTGTATGTGTAATGTGTTTTTATGCACCACGCACAGGATCTGGTGACGTAACGCAAATGCAATGTGGGTAGCTTTGAACAGTTGGGTGCATCTGGTGTTGACTGGAAAAAAAAATCCCATAATGCAACTTGTCAAACTCTGTGACCACAGGCTCTCTGCCTCCTACTGTCTCCAAACCGAAGCCAATGTTGCTCAAGAGATTCGACCTTCTCCCTTCAGAGCCACAGAATACATCACGCCGACACGTCGACTTTGACGAGTAGAAATCAGCAGACTGCTCCTTTAATGCACAAGCGATGCCAGCTCAGGTAAACGTCGAGTACTCACGGTCGTTGCAGTGAGTCCCCGTGTACGACGTCATGGAGCAGTCGCAGGTGAAGTTCTCCCACTGCTGGATACAAACGCCCATGTTGGCGCAGGAGTCCTCCTGGCAGGTCGTGCTCGGGCCTGGGAGGAAGGCGGGAGGGAGGGACGGAGGGAGGGAGGAGAGAGGGAGACACCGACAGGAGAGAAGAGTCAGGCAACAGTAGGAGCTGCTGCTGAGCCTTAACAATGCAGGACTCATGCAGAAGAAGTGCACTCTAGAGAGAGGTACAGCATGTGGGCCTAGAAGAAAGAGCGAGGAGCAAACAGTGCCACCACAGGAAGCCTGACCCGGAGTACAACGCACTTAAAGACAGCGCGGGGAAATCCCGTTTCACGCTGGGTGAAGCGGCAATTGCGCTGGCGAGCCGAAGCAGAGGGCGCCAGGTTTTTTTTTTTTTTTTTTCCACAGGATCAACAGCACGCTTCTCAAACAGCATTTACTTTTACTAATTAGTGTAAAAGCTGCCGCCCGGGATGCTCTTTTAGTTCCGATCTGCGTTTAAAGGCATAATACGGCAGAGAAATTGGACCGCAGCCGGGCTGATGTGATGACACTGTCCTCTCCCCTTGATTTCCGTCTTTCTGAGAGCGTGTCGATGGACGTGCATGCAGTTTTTTTGTTTTTTTTCGTCATTCCAACAAGTCATTCGAAAGAAGTTTTATCCGAGTAAAACTTAGTAAACGCTGCATTCCCTCCGTGAACGAGCAAAGATGAGACATAAACAGACGACCTTTGTACGAATGATAAAAGCTCCATTAAAAACGATAACCATTCACAGGAGTCGTCATTAACACGATGCTTGCAATTTTCTATTCAAACACCTCGAGAATTACGTGACGACATGAGGCGAGCATTAGACACAATAGACAGACGGGAGTCGTGAAGAGCAGGAGGAGAGAAGAAACAGAAAGAGCACTCGAGAACATGTAGTGCATATCTTCGCATATGCACTCGAGTCAGACAGGAGTTTGAGGAGGGTATTCAAAGTCAAACTGGGATGTGTGTTTGCTATTCCTCTACACCACACATAGCTCTTACCTTTGAATACTTATACTGAGAGGGAATGCAGATAAGGACAAGTGCACAGCATAGATAACGAGATTAAACAATTCCCCCGTCGGAGTCTAGACAGACACGGGGGGGAGAAACCTTGACAGAAACCCTTCTGATAACCACAGAGGAAACAAACAAAAGTAAATAAGACGAAATTAAAGAAACAGTCCAAATAAATGGCAGACAAATGCAAGTAAACAGAGTTTAAGAGCAATTGCCTTGTGCAAGACAAAAGTGAAGAGAAGAAGAAGAAGGACATTTGAAGTGGAAAACAGAGCAAAGTTTGCCAGCTGAAAGTGCATTTACTGTGTAATGTACGGTGGCGACAGTCAACCAGGCATCCTGTGTATACATCGCGTGAGTGCGAGGCTCACGTTTGCGTGCACACATCAGCGCTCGTTTGTCAGCGCGAGCTCGCGTTGCGGCTGGGGGTGGGAGAGGTTCGCTCGCTCCCTGAAAAACACTCTCATCTGGAGTTGCAAAAACACGATGACAAAACGAGAGAGACGGAGAGAGAGAGAGAGGCGCGATACATCAGCGGGGCGCGCTGACGGCGTTTAGATGTGCGGTGACAGCCTCTTTCTGCTGTCTGCGGCGGCCTGTAATGTGTCACAACTGGCATTTTCTCACAGGGACGCGCAGACAGTGCTCGCACAAACTGTTTGCCTCTGCGTTTTACACTACCCAGATGACTTCCTCCTATGAAGGCTTGCACGCGCGTCACTTTTTTCTGATCTGATCTGTTGGAACGGATTACGCAGTGCACTCGCGCCACTCATCGTCTCGTGAGCAGATGAAAGCTCGTTTGCATCGTCTAAACGTTTATTTGCACCGCTGACTGCACTTTCTGCCATTTTTCCTTTCGTGATGTTTTTGAATCGTTCGTGGCTGACGTGCATTGTTTGCCAGCTTGCCATCGTCTTCCTCATCTTTGCCGACGCGTTTCCACGCCTTAGCCATCAAATGTGGATCTGTGGAATACAATAAAACTGCTGACAGGAGTGTTGTGGTCTCTGTGGACAAGATGTAAACAAACAAATACCGCTCCGTTGTTCTAGTATTGGTCATAAGTCACACAGGCTACCTGCAAATATGGCACTAGATCTACCCTGATGGTCATCAGGTGAAAAAACACAACAAGATGCAATAAAGCTCATTAATATATAACTGAATCTAACATATGTTTGGCTACATCCACACGGCAGCAGTGCCGAGGTATTAAAATGCAGTAAAAAACAACAGTCTTCTCTTTAGTTTGTTTTTCGGGTCGCTTAATCAGTCGTGTTGTCTGCCAGCAGCCTCTCTCTCTCTCTCTCTCTCTCTCTCTCTCTCTCTCTCTCTCGTTGCATATTTACTTTTCGTTTTTCAGAGAGCGAGTCACCTCTGCGGCACCGAGGGGGACATTATTGCCATGGTGACACCCACGATGCATTGCACACAGCAGACTTTCAGGCGAGCAGGCCTCCGGGAGGCTGAGATTTAACCCTCTACCTTGCAGGTCGGCTTTGGTGAAACCAACTTTGTTAGCGCAGAAAGAAAAATAACAAACAGAACAGAGCAGAGCGGAAAACAAGAGTAAAGGTTAGTGAGGGACCGGCATTGTTAGAGTTCGTAAAAAGTTGCACAAGTTTGTCACTTTAGAGGAACCCTCGTTTGTTAGAGAGGGCGGAGCTGCTGAACATGGTGAACACAGACGACCTTTAGCCGCCAGACGTTGTGCTCATTTAAGGCGACTGTGCAGCGCTTCTAACTTATCTTGATCTTCTGCTGCCCTCTAGAGGTCACATGCAGAGGCCTCCACACACACACAAAAGGAGCATCACATGTATCTGAACAGCACGATATTTTATATCGGTAATGATGATGATTTATTAAGCACTACAACCGTCCAGATGTTTGGGAGAAGTGAGCTAGAGTATCTAACATGGACGGAAACAGCTCCCGAGCGAAATGTGATTAAAACAACAACAACAAATAGATCGCTCGACAAACACCACATCATCATCATCTTCTTTAACGGTAAACAAACACATAGTTTGGCTAGTTTGCCTTAAGATGAAAAGGTGAGTGATCGATTGCTTGAGATCTTGCAAAATAATCTCCAGTTCATAAGAAATCTAAACATTCTGGCTTCTTTTTATATACATCGATAATCTGGGTGAACTGGATGTTCATCAGTGTGCAGTTCAGGTTTTAATACTTCCAGCTATCTTAACACACATCGATACAACCTAAGCATTAACAAGAAACCGAAAGACAAATCATTTTCTGGCGAAGAGGAAAATAAAATAAGCAGAAGCTGAACAAATGCTACTGTCGACCGAGGAGCCTTCCAATTACACTAACAAATGTGACTCGTATATGCTACAGGCCATCTGTACCTTCACAGCCGCGCTCAATCTGCCCGCTGCGGAAAAGCGCGTCGTTGATGAGGTCTGGCAGGCGGCCGTTGAGGTCAACGGAGGCCAAGCAGCCCTGGAAGCCCTCCCGAGAGACGACCAGCTTCGGGAGGTTCTGGTACATGTTGGGTCCCAGACCTCCGATGAACAGGTCGCCTGAGGGCGGAGAGACGAAGGTAAGCGAGGGTGTTAGTGCGTGGTGGTCCACACAGTCCACCGTGTGAACCCCCTGTCCAACAACGCTTTATTTAGAAACAGTCGTTTCTCATCTCTGAGCTGATTTGTTCTGCATGTTTCTATTCGGCCGTCATATCTGAACCGGATGATCTCTCCCGGTCTCTGCGAAACACAACTTCTCTCTCTGCTTGTCCGGCTGCTGTTGGATTTATTCAAGTAACTCAGATTTATAGTGTATCCTCTGTTCTGATTCAAGATTCAATTATTGCTATGCAGCATAAGATGGTATCATAGAATTATAGTTATATAACAAAAAACATGTGGTTTTAATCTAACAGCTGAGCAGATATCGAGTCAAGTCAGAAAGCTAAAGTCCAGGAAGTCACAGTTGCAAAGTCCTGAAGTCAAGTCGAGCTGCATGTTGTTGTTTTGACCTTCCAAAGTTAGAAGAACCTGATTTATGACTCGAGTCCGAGTCGTGTGCCGGCACGCCGCCGCCGCTGTTCTTTGACGCGTTACCTTTGAGGTCGAGGTTCTTGGCTCCGTTGACGTTCTGGGTGACCGACTTTGAGTCCACCTTGAGCGTGTGCGTATTGGAAGCGTCCCGCGTGATGACCACGTTGTGCCACTGGTTATCGTTCAGCGGGTTGTCGCTGTTCCCCTTCAGCAGACTCGGCCCGTTGCCCAGGTCAAACACGTAGTGGATGAAGCTGGGCGAGAGAGGAAGCACATCGGATGAACACGTCAGAGTTTGTTGGTGTAATTTGCATGCGTGTCTGTTTTTATCTTCCCAGACTGATTAACCTTAATGGAAAAAAAAAAAAAAACCTCCCACAATCAGCTCACGCTGCTCTGACACTAATGGGAGTTAAACTGATAAAGAAAATAATCTTCGCCGCAACACAATGCTGTTTATGCTTTTTTTCAAAAATTACAAACCGTTGCAACAGAGATCTGGGATCTAAGATTTAAATTCACAACGCCTTGAGAAAGCAGCTACGCCCACATCAGTGCTGCTATTGTTCATTTAATAACTGCAGTCTCTGGACTGAGGCCAACAGCGGCAACACGTTAGCACCATCGCTCCCTCGCTCCCCCCGCTCACCCTTTGACCAGCTCTACGGCGATGAAGTCGTTCCCGTCTCCGCTGTTGAAGATGAGGAATCCGTCGGGCGAGGTGGTTTTGAACTGGAAGAAGAGGTGCATCGTCGTGTAGGCCTGGAGGGTGGCCAGGCCCAGGTAGCTGCCCTTGGTCTTGAAGGTCACGGGATCGGCGATGATGAAGCGCATGCCGAAGCGGGCGTTGAGCTCGCAGAAGTCGATGTCCCCGTTCTTGCACATGTCGATGTACTGCATGCCGTTGAATTTAAGGCTCTGGGAGGAGACGGTGCTGTTATTAATACATCGGCGAAGCACGCTTCATTGAACCAAGATTGCCGTGGTTACATAATGCAAAAAGTCAGCATTCAACATCGTGTTTTGAAGAGTCGTACATACGAATCATAGGAAGTAATCATCATAAACAAGGAGGAGCGAAGGGTTGTCTTGATAATAACGCCTACTGTGGCTTTGATTTGAAAAAGATAAGACACCCGTGGCAGCATACGCCGACCTGCTCCTTCACTGAGATGATAAATAACAAAGACTAAAATCCCTCCTCTTAACGACGTGAGTTTATCTGCGTGTGACGTTCGTAGAAAATGAAGCATCCGACCACGTCGGACGTTATACCTGAAGATGCCCGATGAAGGAGGACGGAGCAGACGAGACGAAGCGCCTCTCGGTCAAGATGCCCGTCTCCACGTTGTTGAACTCCAGACGGGTGTGGTCGCCCGCCATCTGACCTGAGGTGGAGGAGGGGAGAGAGAGGAGAAGAAGCCGAGGGATGAAGGGGTGGAAGCGAGGGGAAGGATACTGCAACCTAAACCTCACACAACACCCAACCGCCCATTTTTGATTTGGGTCATGCTGAGGTAATAATCCCACCCGTGCAATCAGTCAAGTCAAAGGTGAAAAAGTAATCTGAGTAAAACAAATAACTGAGCAGTCAGTTGTTACAACATGACCAGAACTTTGAGGCCCAGGAACAATTCATCAAGGGACTGGAAAGATTCTTTAAGCCCGTTTGTGTCTCGTCTGTGTTCACAGTCTAAAAAAAAAACTGGTTTGTGGCTGAAGATTTTTAAAAATGGTCCCTAAAAAAAAAATGTTGTACTCAACAAATCAGAAATGTTCTGCTGCAAGCCCAATCCCCAAAGTTCCTGTACTCTTGCAAAGTACAGCCCCCTGAGCCCGGACTATTTAGTGGAGTAAAATAATGTTCCCAGAACCTGATTTAGACCCGGGTCACTGCAGCAGAGACACGCTATGTTCCTCCAAAGGTCCCTGGGGAAAGTTCCTTTGGTGGAAATGTAACTTGTAACTTCAGAAGTCAGTGCTGTCAATCACTATATACTATTATATATCGCATATAATTAAATTATTTATACTGGATCTGAAAAAAGACCTCAGTATCATTCATCTCCATTATGAAATCTAACTTGCCTGAAACCTTAAACTGCATCAGTTTGACGTGTAGACCACATATAACACAATCATGCATCAGATATTAAAGCAGCAGCGTCACAACAGTAATACCTTCGGCCACGTCGTCGTCCACAGTGAGCTTGAAGTTTTTACCGCGGCGGATCACTCGTACTGAGTGCCACTCGTTGTCGTTGAGCTTTTGTCCGGCATAAAGAACCTCAGGGCCCTTGCCTGAAGAGGAGGGTTAGTTAGTCAAGGGGCGGGGGAAGCACAAGCACAAACCAAATCTTTGTTTTCACTAGAAACATGAGATAGACTGGAAAAAATGACAGCGTGACACGGTTTCTAATTTTGAATGAATAATTATCATTTTCTCAGGTTTGAGATCTTTTGTCCTTTGCGGATAATAATCCGACTTTCAAAACAAAAATTTGGTTTTTGATCTGACAGCAGAGGAAAACAGTATAATAAATCACAACTGGCAGTAAAATAAGAGAAAACAGTTGCTGTTACTCAGACAAGGACTCAAACGCCGCCATTAAAACTCTCTCCCTCGCTTTGATTCCCAGTCGGAAGATGAAGTTAAACCTCGACAACCCCGTTTAACGATCTATCACAAAGCGAGCTGCAGTCTCACAACAACAGACGACTGCAGAGTTAATGTAAGATGTTCTCACAACACACCACTAGAGGGCAACGCAGCCCCACTGAGTTCGTCTTGTGGCCACAGCTGCTCATTCAGACTCCTAAAAACTGCTGAATAATATCTTACAGTGATTTCAGATCCTAAATGGAGCGTTATTCAGCCTGTGAGAGTGATTCGTGGAGCTGTTTCAGATTCTAATCTGGTGACTAAACTTCTGTTGTCCACTGACACAGCCACGCCGAGAATTCAAAGTATACTGAGTCACGTTTCTATCGCTTGCGATTAGATTAACCTGTAGTATTCACTGGAAAATGGAATTTTGAATGAGAGATTTGAAAAAATATGGATTCACAGTGGCAAGCGTGCAAAAAAACAAATCAATCCTCAATTAATAGAAAGTTGCGTCCTTTAGAATTTGAACTTGCGGCGTCCTTGCTGATTATTCAGTGACAATAATAAAGCTAATTAATGTTGAACGGGCGTCTACAGCTTGTTTCTTTAACACACACTCACACACGAACGCCTCTTAAGTCTCTGTTCTCTCTCTCTCTTAATCTCTCTCTCTACGAGGCTGCGAGCGCTTTGGAGAATAATGAAAAAGAAGAGTCCTTCTCATGAGTAAGAGCGTGTCCGCTAACACCATCTATAGATCACATTACAGGCCTATACACTGCAGTACGTGTTAGAATAAGGAGGGCAGGGAAAACAAAGCAAGTGAGACACTGGAATAGATTACAGTGAAAAACAATATAGCCCATAGAGGCTGGGAGTATAAATGTTCAGTAGCTATAGGCATACAGGGGGAGATTAACAACTAGTTGCCTGACTTAATTTGAAAAAATGGGCCTTTTAAAATATATAGAGTACATTAAGTCAGATTTGCATAACTTTGATCTCGGGCTATTACTTATTTCCCTTTTCTTATCCGAGAAATCCTCTTATCAGCCCCCTGCATTCACACATCTCTGGCCTCACATCTAGCACACAGGCTATAATCAAACATTGACTGAAGAAGAAGAAGAAGAAGAAGAAGGCTGCAGATAGAAGAATGTTGACTTACTGGTGTTACAGTTTATCCTGACACAGTCTAGATGGGGAGGGGAGAATAAGTGACAGATGAAATCGCATCCTTCAAGGTTACAGCTGCAGACATCCAAGAGCAAAGAAAAGCCACCTTCTGGGGACGGCCACATGACCTCGGCGGCCATTTTTTTTTTTTTTTTTTTTTTTTTTCCTGTTTGGGTG
>OMLP01016529.1:9905-33248 GCA_900302685.1 Spondyliosoma cantharus
CTCACGATCGTTAAACCACAATAATATGTATTTATTTCCACTCCACTTCATTCTGCAGGCCAATATTTTACTCCACTACATTTATTTGATAACTTTAGTTACTAGTTACTTTGGAGATTTACTTTTGATGCTTAAGTACATTCAATATCGGATACTTTAAAACTTTTACTCACTTATTATTTCATGTGGGTGACTTTCAAGTGACATTTTAACACAATATCTTTACTTTAAGTCACCCCTTTTTTCACCGCACTGTTTATTAAGAACTAAAGCTTTTGATTACTAAATAAGATTTATTAAATGTCCTTCCTTCCCTCAGCAGATATATACACCTCTACATACAGTGTGTGTATACAGTATGATATGTGTGTATGACTTGAGGATTTGTCTCGAACTGTATCAGACATCCAGTAAGAAGCAGGAGGGTGAAGCAGATCGGGGTGTGATCACAGCCCTCCCCTCCCGAGCGCCTGACTCCCCGGAGCTCCTCACACTGTCTGGTCTGACCGGTGCTGCTCTCTGGTGGCTCTTATAGCCGTCATGAGGCCCGGCGTTGGGTACACTGCTCCAACGGGACGTATCACTTGGTCTCCTCGCAGTTTTCACACGGCCTCGCGGGTGCACGTCAGCGGCCAAATAACTTCTTTTATGCGTTTCATACTAGAAAAGCAGAACGATCATGACTGCGCAGACGTAGCCACAGTAAAAGGCCCACTCGTCTGAAAAACGATTGCATTATGTGTGAAACAAGACTGGAGTCATCGTCTGCTGATGCCATGATGGCTCCTTTCTAGTTCCTCTGAATCTTAAAACTTCATTTGCACACACACACACACACACACACACACACACACACAGAGCCGTGTTTGTACAGCCCAGCAGTGGATTTTTGGGGAGGTGTGAGGCCAGAACTGGCAGGGTCCTCTTACACAGCCAGCGCTCTAAGCCAGCAGCTAATAAAGACTTGCATTGATCCTGATGGGTGGGGTGGGCTTCAGCGAGGACCACAGTCAGAGGGGGCTACGCACTGTACGCTGGTGGTCTGGTTAATATGCATATGTGTGTGTGTGTGTGTGTGTGTGTGTGAGGTGCTTTGTGGGCTCTTTTCAGCTGGCAAAGGCCTGGAGACAGAAACACTCAGCTGGGGTCGGCAGCGCTTTAAGTGAGCGATCAATCAAACGGAGGCCAATGAACAATTAATGGCTCTCAACTGGGACTCAAAGCATCCAATGAATTCTCATTTAAATCGCAGTGTGAGGTGGAACAAGTGATTTCTGAGCAGGGACTGCCCGTGTGACCTGATATCCTCAACTATGTTCGGTGTTACGTAAAGGCTCCCAAGTGCAAACACGCCACTCGCGTTACGCTGAACCCAGAGCCGCTGCACGGACAGCAACGTAACGGCGATGGTGTCCAAGAGCTCACAGCACATCAATTTATGTCATCCCATCCCACCTCGTCCTCAGTCTGACAGTCGTTAAAGCCCGCAATGTGTTGAGTTAATCTTTTTTATTCTAGACTGTCAGGAGGAGCTTGTGTTATCGAGACACTCTCAGGCTTCACATCGGCCTGAGAGCGATAAAGAATCTGAACTGGGCTCAAATCTCTTGTCTCTTGTTTTTTTATACCGGCTTTAAATTGAGACTGCGTGACATTTAAAAGACGGGAAACAAAATGTTCCTCTTAAGAATAAAAGTATGGATTCATAAGTAAAAAGATGCACTCCTGTATGATTAGTAGCTTGCGATGGCTAATGTTAGCTGATGCTAACAGAAGTGAGGTAGCTTTGTTACAGTGGCTCAAGTAACTCTGGATATTCAGCATGCTTCACCCTGTCAATGTCATTTCTGTTTTTAGCTTTTTAGAAGTTACACAGGCTCAATATTTAAACATATGATATGTAAGAATTCTGCATTCAAATGTCTAAAAAGGACTGGACCTTACATTATTCCAAACTCAAGGTGATGGTCACATGGTGGTTTGTTAATGTATTGTATTTGTATTATATCTCCTTTATTCCCCCAAAACAGCCAGATCACTTTACTGCACATTAGCCGTAAGCTGGCGAGCAGCAACATGCTGAGGGTTCGTGTATCTGTGCGATATGACAGGATGTAAATACAACAATTTATCTTGTCTTCAGTTATAGTTGCTAATTATGCTAAAACCCTCAAGGTGCCACTTCCTGTTTGACTTCTTAATAACACAGGTGTTCAGTGTACGAGGTTAGTATCAAACCAAGATGTGTCTGTATGAACAAGATCAAGTTCTGAAACAGCAACTTAACTTACACTGATATTTCTTAATTTAGTTTTTATGCGATTCTATTCTTGCGTTCTGGCTTGTGTGAAACAAAAAAGGGGGTTAAAAAAAAAACTGAGTCTAATTGAGTTACGTAAGAAGCAAAACTGCCGTATAAAATGTGGATTAGTACTTCTTGAATGAGTCTTATTAACTTTCATGCTAACCGCAAAATTCATCAGCGTGGATCCAGCAGGAATCCCACAGCTAAGACTACGGATTTATAAATTGCTGGTTCAATATTTTATAAGGGAAAATGGCTCCAAACCATGGTATAGTGGGATTTCTCTCTTCCTGGTCTATTGTCTGCTCTTTTGGTTGTCTGCCCTGCTGCCTGTGCCAGAGAAGCCCATTCAGATGGAGCCCAGTCAGTCTGTAGTCCAGTAGCCTCCAGCACGGAGGCATTTCAGCTCCTTCAGGGGGATTTGACCAAGATTTCCTGCCCCTTATTAAATTATAATCTCCCTTCTACCTCTCTTTCTTCCTCCCCCTTCTCTCCATTTCGGACAGAAAAAATAGGCCTCCCTCTCTGTTTCGCTGCCAACTGATGTGTGTGTTTGTGTGTGCGCGACGCGTGCATGTACGTGTGAAGCTGTCGCGGCTGCCAGCGGAAGGAGTGTGTGAGATGATTGGCGGGGCACGCATCTGAAGTGGGTCAACAGGGAGATCAAGAGCTAAAGCTTTCACTTTCTGCTCCCTTTCATTTTCCTCCTCCATCTCCCTGTTTTTCTTTTTGCCTGTCGTAATGACTTCATGTCTCCTTCGCGGCTTCTCGCTCTCTCCTCCCGTCCCGTCGCTTCGTTTTCATTTAGCGTTCGTAAAGGCGCTTTCCTTCCTCTTCTCTCTCTCTCTCTCTCCCCCCGTCCCCTGACACAAGTTTCCATCTCCCTCCGTGGCCACGAGCAGTAGCCTCTGACAATGTGATCTGTATTAGCGTAGTGTTTTCATGGAGTGTCAAACTGTGGAATCCTTTGATAGAAACAGACTACGAGAGGACTTTTCTGGGCTTTTCCCTCCTGGAAGTTCGCCCCGGCTACGTGCAGCTTGGGACTTTATCCAGTCCTGGCAAAAAAGAATGGAACAATTGATGGTGTGCGATTGTTCCGGCTTTAGTTGCCTTAATTCAGCGCCCCAGAGCATTTCTCACCTTCGGAGCGCCGAATCATAAATAGACCCGTGCACACACACTCTCCAAATGGGCTTGAGCGCTCGCCACGGCCAGCTTTGCCTTTGGATGAACTGCCACCATGAATATTTTGACACATACTCAGGAAATAACAAAGCTGTGTTGCAAAAAAAGACCACTGCAAAACTCGTTATGATGGATCCTGTGATTCATTTGCGAGGCGGCTTGTTGCGAGCTCTTGTCTTTGTGTCGCTTCTGTCGGTTTTCTGTGTGTTCCCTGGCCTGCGTGTCCGTCTCCTGCGCATTTCAGAGGCCCCGTTCTGGCAGACGCAAAGCCACCCACCCAGTGAAAGGGAACAAGGTAACAGCTACTTGGAGGCTTGGAGACATGGCACAGAAACACAAGACATAACACAGACCAAGCCCAACCCAGCACATTAGAGCCCTTCAGAGTCCTGCATCCAATGACTGATCCTGCACCGCACCGTCCAACCCAGCTACTGAACAATTGGCCATTTTCTAAAACGCCGCCCGACCACCTGAGCAGTTGTCCAAGTACGTTTTGACAGGAAATGCATGTTTACCTGCTGCAACATGAGCTGCAAGAGTTAGCATGACTGGCTAATTAGCTTGGGGCATGGGAATAAGCTAACCAGTTGCTAACTAGTGTTGTATGAAACATGCCTGGGGCTGCAGTAGCCTAGCTAGCGTGCTGGAGCCATGATGCTAACGTAAAGCAGCTCATGTTAGCATTTTGTTGCTGCTATTTATGTAGCTCAAACACTTTTCTTTCACAGAAGGGAAGGATAGTTTTAGAAAATAGAGCAAAAACTATTCATATATTATATGAATACAGTTTTCCTTTCCGCTTTCCTGGTGATAGATAGATTTTTTTTTTGTTTCATAACTGACAAAGAGTTTAATTATCAATGTAAGCTGTGTATTTGTGGCCCACTGTGTTAAAGACGACACCGCGGCGTCAGTTTTACTCCCCGTTGCCTTCGCCGCCCTCGCTCACTCCATCTTGTCCCATTTTCTCTTTTCTGTTCCTCCTCCTGGACTCTCACTGTTATGTTAATCAAGAATAACATAGACGTGCGCATATGTCAGTACCGGTGGACTTACAAGGGAAAAAAAAGCCCGCCTTGCTTGGTCGGGCCTTGGCAGCACACAATAAAAGCATTCACACCAGCAATGAGCGGCGCGGCGAGCCGGAGGCTTAAGGAGGAGAGAATAAGAGGAACAGGAGAGGGAGAGGAAAGAGCTGAGTGTGCCAGTCGAGACCAAGGCATGGAGTGATCGCTCTGATTTACAGGAGCTTATTTTACTGGGTGTCCTCGAAGTTTTCCCCTCTGAGGTGAGGTCATCTCCACAGTACCCTCCGGCACGCCATTCCCTTTATGGTTATAAATCCCGATCCATAAATCTCAATCTATGTGTTAATTTCTCACTTTTAGGAAAAGACTCAAAGCCGGTAATGTCAGTTTTCAGAGTGGTGATTTGTGCTTTCGGCGGCCTGTCTCGCCGCACTGAAAAGCAGAACATGTTCGGCTCTTATTGCTCTGGAAAAGTGGAAGCAGCTCGGCCTTTATGAGATTATTTTGCTTTGCTCGTTTCTCTCGATTACCTAATCAGCTGCTCATATTGAGTTTAGGTGCACCGACGGGTCAGACGGAAAGGTATAGCCGTGTCTGTCTGCCCACAGGCTCTCGCTTCCTCAGCTCCCCCGTGCTGAAACTGGTTTCTTGGCAGGTGTACGGGTTAGTCTGGATGTTTTGCAGCCTTTCAATACATCTCCCCTCCCTTGGCTCTGTCCTCATGTGAAATGCTTCGCAGAGAGATGAGGTGATAGAGCAGCTAACAGCGCAATTAATGCCTTTTCACTGGCCTGAAACAGTTCCTGCGAGGAGCGGAAGAGCAAATAGCCTCTCATTAGGGCTCGCATGCAACTGTACATGTGTGAGGCCGCGCAGGTTAATAATCCTGTGACTGATTAGTCTCACTTTGACAGCTTTGTCCGTGAGCACACGTCTGCTTCTGCACTTAGATTAATGCCCAGGGGTTTTAAACGTGTTCTTCTGAATGAAGTCATCGTGAAATGAAAACACGCCGTCTGACCCCTCTCGCTCATTCCCCCTCCCCATGTTTTCTTCGCAACCTGTCTCACTCCCGGCACTTTACACCACCTACACCCTCCCTTTCCGTTTGCTCTCACTCGTTCCCTCTTAAACCTCCTCCATCAGCATAAACTCACCCCTCTCCGACCGTCTCGCAGCCCTTCTCTCACCCGCTTCAGTCTGCAGGGATGTTAGGAAAACACATCCCTGCGCCACAGGTACCGTTTCCTGAATTGATGGGGCTCTTCTCTTTTACTTCATCTCCTCTGTTTTTATGAGTTTTTTTTCTCTCTCTCCTGAAGCAAAGTGAGGCCTTTTACTTCAGTAAATGTTTGACCCCGTCCTCCGTTCTAAAGATTCACCTGAGAACTTGACTGAAAACAAGCAAGACAGACGATAGAGGCAGGCAGGCGTGACAGATGCATGAAAAACATGCATGTGATTGTGTGCATGTTTTTGCACGCCTGCGCTGCATGTGCAAAAACAAAACGTGCCCGTGGTGTCATCTGCAGTGCACATAGATATCATCATTATCAGTGCCGCGTCTGTGTGTAGACGGCCTCCTGAGAGAACGCTCCCATCATTTTCACTATCTCCTCAGATAAATTACCCCGAGTTCAGACATAACTACGTCTGACGGATATATAAACTGCATTGGCCAGAAGTATGTGGACACCCAAACACTGAACCCATATGTGAACATGTTTGATAACATGCTGTTTGGAACCCAGCTGCAGGGATTTGCTTGCATTCCGACCCAATCACCAGAGTAAATGTCGCAATATACGCCTCTGCAAACCAAGAATATATTGAAACTTCACATTTTTGTATGTTGTAACTTTCGTTTAGGTTAATTTTTTAAATGTATGTTGTCACAATGCTGTGCTTGGTTACTTGGTTAAGGTTAGGAAAAGATCATGTTTTGGCTTGAAACACTTGTGTTGGTCGTCAGAAAACACGGCTGAAGATGTCCTGATGTTTCATTAAAAATATCTGTTTTTTGCTGCCACAAACATGTCCCGACATCTACTTAAAATTATGGCTACACACTTACAAATGTTGAAACTCAGTCTTGAACTGAGGTCACCAGCAGGCCAACCTTCCCCTTCACCTCCCCAACATGAAAGTCAGGTCCTAAACATGTGAATGTGATATGACACATACTCTTGAAACGGCGATGTGATACTTGGCCTATGACACAAGCCAATGTGAATATATCAGTGGTTTGCAGAAACGTGAACTGCTAGCATTTTATCCTGGTGACTGGGCTGCCCATTCAGCCACAGGCGCATTTTTGAGGCCGAGCACTGTTCGCAGTCAGCGTTCCAATATATCCCAGAGTTGTTGGATTGGGGTCGAGGTCAGGGGCTCCGTGTAAGACCAGTTAAGTTCTTTAGCACCAAACTCTTGTGGACCTGGTTTTAGTCCATGTCGTGATGAAACAAGCCCTCAATATTGTCTCGAATATATTTGTATAGATTAGTTAGAGCTGGAATTATCAGTCGATTTAAACAACATTTGGTTGTTCAAGCTTCTAAATTGTCGCCATTTTCTGCTTTTCTTTGTCTTCTAGAATGTTAAACTGAATGTTTTTGGGTTTAAGAGTGTTGGTCGTACGAAACAAGCAACTTCAACACTCCACCGTAGGCTTTATAAACTTGTGATTAACATAATTGTCACTATTTAACGGTAGGGAAGGCAGTAGTTGATTGTTGAGCCTGGGGACTAGCTTCTCTGAAACAGAAGAGGCTTAGTCCACATACTTTTGGTCATATAGCCCGTTTGCGGTTGATTAAAGGGTGGAAAACTTGAGTTAAAACGCTGTATCGTTTATTTGTATGTGAATAAAATGTGTGCTCACAAACATCGACATGGTACGGTGGAAGTGTCAACAGCATACATCACGTCTCGACATTTAAAATAACACTTTGCAGTATTTCTAATGACTACATGCTAATGATTCATTGGAAACACTAAATTGAGAACACAAGAGCTTTTATTATGGCGGTGCTTTCCTGAGGAGCAACCAAACAAAACCTTCAGCGCACTTTTCCAGCTGGCGGCGTCTGATGTCAGGGTCTCATCGTATGTGCATTGGGTTTGTGGCCACCAGTATACACTCACATGGACGCGGTATGTGAAGGGCCGTGCTGTTTCCCCCCCGGTGCTTATTTGCACAGTGTTGAGTCACACAGAGTGCGTTCAAAGCTACCAAAAACTGTGACCTCTACTCAAATACAACACGGCGAGCTGACACCGGAAAAAGGCGTAATGGCCCGAGTGCCGCTCAGGCTGAAAGAGGGATTACCTCACTCGAGAGGAGGTGATTCTCTAAATAAAACCCCACACGCTCAATTTCCTCTCCCCCGCACGCACGCACGCCATCGGACCCGGTCAGAACTGCGCGGCTGTGGTCGCCAGCGTGTCGTGTAACTGCTGTACACACTTCGTCCCTCCTGTGTCGGCCCCTCGGTCTCTTATAAGGTTTTTAAAGCGAGGCGTAAGCACAGGTCAGCGTTCAATGGAGCTCTGTGTGGTGTGAAGTGATACCGTCACAGTATTTGAGCCTGTTTGTGTTACTTTTAAGAGTTTTGCTTAATGTTTGCAGGTGCATGACTCTTAACGGCAAATCTGTAAAATCCGTTAATAGTCGCATGTCTAGACGACAGATTGAAGAATAAACCGCAGATGTATAAATTGAGTTCATTTTTAGTGTGCTTCTCTTCCTGCTGGAAATTCATTCTCGCCATTGAAAAAAAGAAAAAAAAGACAAGGGAAGTTTCCAACATTCCCTCGCTGAATTAACGAGGAGAGGGTTTGGTAAAGGAAGATGGCTGTGGTTTGGATAACAGCTGGCCACCCATGTGGGTTCATGGTAACAGTCAGGAATGGTTCTGGTTAAAGGTTTGTCAGAATTGGATGCATCAGCAAAAATACGCGGTCGGGTCTTAAGTGCACTTCTACAGGATTTTTGCGGTCGTAACCAAACTGCCTAACGCTCGCGATGGAGCTCGGTCGCTGTTGGACCATTTTGGTTCGCATGCTGGCATGTTGCGGTACGTGATGTTCAGGTGATGATTCCTCCACTCAAGCGGCGGCTGGAATGTTTCGCCACAAAAACAGCCGTGACACAGAATCCTCACACCTATAATCTCTCTGTGGCACGTGGTTTAGGAAATGCCAGGCAGTCTGGATCCACACATGTACCGCTTAAAGGATGTGGAGGCAGAGCACCTTCAACCTCACCTCCCCAGCGCTGTTGATTTCATTAGCGGGCAGATGGAGCAGTTAGGGAAGTGTGTGCTTGGCTCGCAGTCAGCCGTGGTGTCTGTGTCTCTTCTGCCTGTCTGAGCAGGCCACTTGAGATACTGCTGAGTTTGGGTTTGGAGGCTGTTGAGTCTGCTCTGGGGAACCCGAAGCCTTTCGCAGATTAACGTTAAGGCTCTGTTAAAATGGCATCCAACACATGTTCGAGAAAGAAGGGGCAAGCTCCGGGTTCGGTTTGTGTCCGTGAATCAGATTACCAGTGGGTTTGGAGACAGATCTGTGAGGCGGACCGAATGTTCCTTATGTGCACTTGCCAGCATTTGTCTCTGCGTTTGATGTGGACATGGATGGTTTTCTGAAGGGGGCATACCAGACACAGGCCTGGAGGTCCAAGGCCTCAGGTAGCAGCCTCCGTTTGAAGTGACTTGTTAACATTTCTTGTTGGAAAGATACGGAGATGCCCCGATTGTTCTTTGTTCTTTCATCTCATTCCCAACTCGTCAAACACTGACGCTTTGCGATTGCAGGTAGGGTCAGTTGCCATCCTAAATCATCAGTAATGATACAAAAAAAATCAGATTTCTTCAAATTTGGACCTTTAGCTACAGTGACATTGGTAAAAGCAATTTAAAGCAAAGCACCATCTCTCCGGCGGGAACTGTTTTTGAGCCAACAGCAGCACCTGTTCAGAGATAAACTACTTCAAAGCATGCAAAGCAACTAGTAAGAGACGAAAACAACTAAAAAGTAAGACAAAACAACTAAAAAGAGGCAGACACCAGCTTCAAAGAGGCAGAAAAATGTACTACAAAGGCATGAAAAATAACCAAAAACAGACATCAGATGACAACAAAGAGAGACACAGAACAACTACAAAAAGGCTAAACTACTTCAAAAGGACTACAAGATGCAAATTACAACACAACCGTGCAAAAAGACCAAAAAAAGATGGATAGAAAACAATGAATAGAAGTAAAACGACCTCAAAGAGACACTGAACGACCACAATGAGATACAAAGAGACTCTCTCTCGGTCCGGATGGTCTTGCTCAGTTGCTCCTTTGCATGAGGGGCGGGGGGCCTTTTACATGTCTGTGCCCAGGGGCCCATTTTCTCATAATCCATCCATGTGGTCATCAGACATAGCGGTTATTTGACAGCTGTCTGGAGGTGGGAACAGCCAAGCAGCCATTATAGACCAAGTCATGATGGATTTGGCGGTGCCCTTTTACAGCCGAGGGTCAGACTCTCAACTTATTTCATTAAATGCTACGTTTCTGTTCTGCACGTTCTGTTTTTCTCTTTGTGTATTTCTGGGGTGTGCGTGATGTGTGTGGTGATGTTCTTTCTTTCGGCTAAATCTGTTTTATATAAAGTGTCATTCGGCCTGCCAGACAAGGCTCCCTGGCTGAAACTTCGGATGCCGCTCACGTTTAACGACCGAGGGAAGGCTTTGGTTCGCCATTAGCTCTTCTCCCCTCTCGAACCCGGGGTTTGTGTTATGGTTTTGTTTTGAATGGACCGCTTTTGTGGGGTAAAACGGAGGTTAACGAGCTTGAGTGTCCTGCGTAACCACTTGTCAGAGGTACATGGTGTTATGGTGCATGCCGAGAGAGCGTTACGTGGGTGTTCTTGTGTTTGGGAGCATGTACGAGTCTCGCTCCAGCAGTGGCTCGTGGTGGCCAGCCAGAGAGGATTGCGTGAGATTTTTTAACAGCGTCTGCTGAGCTTTTCAACAAAAACACTTGATAAACAGATTATTGAGGTCTATAAACCACCCGCCGGCGTCTGATCCCTGTTCGTACACGGCCTCTGTGTTTGAGTGCGTGTCGCTCTGCTTCTTCAGAGAGTTTGACGCCTGCTCAATGGTGGGCATCCAGAGCCGCCTGTTAAATTACATCTGCACCAAAAACCACAGGCCTCCATACCAGACGAGCTTCCCTTCCAGCCAGCCAGCAAGTCGGCCAACCACCATACTGCCCTACCAACGCTTCTCTCTCTTTCTTCTGTTTATTTCTTTTCACATCTTTGTCTTTGCCTCCTTCATTTTTCATAGACGGAGCTTTGGTGTTAATAATTTGAGAGGCGACCTTTGATGCTTCCTGGCAAAGGCGCCATGCCGCGGCAGAAACAAGCTTGAACAGATACCGCAGACACACACACACACACACACTTACACACACACTTATGACTAATCACACTGACTGAAAAAATAGCTCAGAAAACCAGAGAAACACTTTGGTGAATGGCTGTAAAACAAGAATTTGACTGCCGAGCTATGTGGCTGCTAAACAATCACAGACGACTGCAAAAGCTGTAAAACAGGCCCGATCTCTGCACACATGGTGGGAACGAGTGCACCTTTTTCTAAGTGCTTGTCAGTCGAAAGTCTGCAGTGAAACTCCCAGATTACTCCCAATCCCTGCTCCCAATTAAGTGCAGCGTATAATTCGATGTACTTTTTCATTTTCAAGTCGGAAAGTGTCAACTCGTGTTTGCCTCCGTCTTAAAACTTCCAGAGGGAAGTCGCAATCCAATCCGAGTCCGTATCTGCAGACGAGCAGAGCCTGTCTCACACACACACGCACGCACGCACGCATGCACACACGCACGCACGCACACACGCACGCACACACACACACACACACACACACGCACGACACACACACACACACACACACACAGTGCCAATATGAGTATGAGATGAGGCAGGATAAATCAAGGAGGAAAGGGGCTGCCTGCAAACATATGCAGATTGAGTTCTTGATAGGGCTGCGGCGATGACATGCAGAATGAGGAGCTGGAGACCATGACTGTATGATCAGGATCCAAGTGGTGCTTCATTCTGCTCCATAATTAGGGCCCAAAATGAGGCAGAGGTGATTATCAGATATTACATTTTCCAGCGTGATGAAGTGTGTCTCCCGTGTCTCATTTAGTTTGCCAAATGTCACCTTTCCCATTATGGCAGCACTTGCAAAGACACATTTCCGCCGCAGGATTTTTCCCAAGGGACGGGGAACCTTTAGAGGAACTCTATGTTTCCTCTGCAGGGTCCTTTTAACCCCCTTAAAGTCCCTGCTCTGTGGGTAGTGCTATTCAAATGTACATTTGCAACTAGAACGACGGGTAAAAACAGTTGTCACGTTTGCCTTTGCAGGTCTTTAAACCATGATGGCACCTATTAATACCTTGAAAAGTAGTTTTGGGGATAAAAGTTCCAGTTAGTTCTATTTTCTTACATAAGCTCAACATTTCTGGCATTTAAACATGAGCAGGCTGAAACTGAGATAACATTTCGCATCCCACTCTATCACAAAACAACTCCTGACAGTCAGCAGTCCAAAGAGAGCTGACGAAAAACAACTCAGCCGAGAGCTGGAGTGGCAATTCACGGTATTTTCACACACCAGCTGAAGCCGGTCCCCGGACACCTACGGTTGCTCACTTATGATACACAAACACACTGACTGTCCTCTGGTGGTTTCCTGTTCGCACCTGAGCACGGTTGTGAAAATATTTGGCAGGGAGTGATGTGGTCATGTCTCACCCGAGTAAATTAAAGTCAACAGATCTGCCTGTCGCAGTCCGAGGGCCGCGTAGCAGCAGCTGAGAGCGCGGACATACATTAGCAGCGGGCTTCTAAGTTATATTTGCACGTGGTTGCATATTTAAAAAGTTTACGGGAGGATTCTAGTGTGACAGTATCAGAGATAGTGTCTGTGTTACAGGATAAAAGAGCCCATGATGTGCACATTCTCAGGCTCATTTTATTCAGGGTGTCTCTAAATTGTTTACTATTGAATTATATTATTATAAATTCTTTCTATTCAACCTGTATTTATTCAGCACCTCACCCGGCTTTATGATTTAAAAAAGACAAGAATATATGGGACCTTTAAATAAATCTATGCAACCAACCATCGCCCTCGGCAAAATAAAAGCACTTTAATAAATATCATTTTTCTTCTTCTGTTTTCGCCTCCAGTTCTTTGTGTGTGACATCTGAAGCCTGGGATGATGGTGACCATGCTGTTGGCTCCTGTCTGTGTGCTGCTGATGCTGGGGGCGCGAGCTCTTGCCGGAGGCTATCCACCCATTCCCCACATGAAGTACATGCAGCCCATGATGAAAGGGCCGATCGGACCCCCATTCAGAGAGGGCAAGGGACATTACGTTGGTGAGTAATCCCTGCGGGTGCAGTCTCTTTTGCCTTTACGCCTTGCTCAGCCCTGCACAAGTCTACTCGCTCTTTCGCAACAGTCCACATGGTAAATGTCATTTTTAAATTCAAACCCTGTATTAATGATATGATCCCCTTGGTGAGGACATTTTAAATATGAGAAACTGCAAATTAGCAACAGAAGGCACTCAGAACTCGAAACTATGCACACTCAAAAACAATTTCCTATGAACAAAAGAAGTCTCCAACATTACAGATTGATATGTGATGGATGTGGAGACCAGGAACCAGCACTAGTTCTCTTCAGGCAGTCACGGGGCTCACTGAAGTGTGTGTCCTTCCCATGTGGGTCCAGCGGCATTTGGCTGGACCTCAGTTGGGGCCTAATGGAGGCCTGATTGCCCACTGTTCGCTGAGCTCCACTGGGCCAGTTGTTCCTCCTGCCATCTGGATGCTGTTACCCCTCTGTTTATCACATACTCTTCAGCTGTGGGATGAAGGGGAGAGTGAGAAGGAAATAAAAATAGATGAAATAAAAGTCTGAGGCGAGGGAACTGGGAGAGGGAGGGAAAATGTGCATGCTGTCATCATTAGCAGATTCGACCCTAACTACGAAAAACAAGATCTTGATCGTATGAGATGAGCTTCGTGTCGTCAGAGGCCTTTTCTTTAAAACTCAATTCAAAGCAAATAAAGGGCACTTTATTTTATTACTATAACATAATGTTTGATAAAGAAAGACTTCAGAAGCCGCATGTTGTGCAAGTTTGATGTTGATATTGTGCATTTAAATAACTCACAGAAGAAATAAAGATGTGCTAAACAACGTATGCTTTATAGAGATTTCAACGTGTGGTGGAAACAAGATTTAGATTTGGAGGCGTGAAACTAACGCTGTCTGTGGCTCACCTGAATAACAATGCCTCTACTGCCACTCAGTGGTCGTATGTCCACATTGCATCACCACTGTAGCAACGTAACAGTTATTAGTTATAACCAAATACTGTACATGCCTTTGACTGTCATGAGATATGAGGTATTAGATTTTCTAAATCTTCTCAACTTTCCAGAAAAAATAAATTTCATGTTGCACAAAAAGCAGAAAGGTACAAAGCATTTGTATAGTAATAAATATCTATATCTATATCATCAAATGTCATGCATCATTGTGAAGCAGTGAAGTGACGCAAGTGAGCCATAGTTGTATACTTCCTTTACACTTTTTAACTCCAGAACTGTTCTGCTTTCTGGCAGTTTAGACTTTTGTAATTTTATCGACATGTACACGGACAAGCTGTAGTTAGTCTCTATACACTTTTTCATGCATCATTTAATCTCAGTTCATGTCAAATTCTTTGAAACAGACACCACAATTAGATGAATGAATACATAATTCCTGCACTTTTGCCATTTTGTCATTCTTTAGTTAGACAGATGTAATGATGCATTGTGAGATGATTGTCTTGCTATGTATTGTTTGTTTGTGGCAGAACCACTGTGTCAGGATACCACAATGGTTATTGTAGGCAGTGTATCGTGATTCCCACCTCTAGTCTTAGTTTCATAGGAGTCGGTACTTCTGCAGGTTTGCTCTTACAAGAGAAGATTTCATAGTAGTTTGACTCTGTCCGTTCAAATGTATTCAAAAGAGCGACTTAGGTCTGAATCCTGGAGAGCATTGCATCAAGTGTGAAACATCTTATTTCTTCTCTGTGGGTGATATATTCAAGCAGTCAACAGTGCAGCTGTGGACCAGCTAAACAACAAAACTGAGGCTGTAGTCACACGGCTGAATACAGTGTTGTGTTGTTGTTATTATTAAATCCACTAATGCTGTAAAAACCTTCATGGATAAAGACAAACGTCAAGTGTAGAAGTTTCTGATAAACCACTTATTTGGGGGGCAAAGCCTAAAGTGAGCACACTCAAAATCTTACTATTACACAAAACCCTGCATAGTATGATAACAAAATTAAAGGTGTGCTGTGTAGTTCCTTCTCCAAAACTACATAGCACCCACTTAAAATTCAACCTGGATATCAGCCACGAAGCAAAATAATGGACACTGACAATGCATAGACGTTGTATACATTTTTACATTGATTTTCTCGGTTATAGTATGGTAAGACGGAGGGTTTACCTGATTATCTGACCACTATTACCTCAGCCTGTTGGGCTTGTCGAGCGCCGCTGCAGTCACAGGTTTATGCAAAAAGGATGGTGGGTTGGATGTTAGCATAAACGGTAAAACCTGTATTGTTAAAATTGGCGTTTTGCTTTCAGTAGATCTCTGTTTTGAATCCACCTCTTGATAGGCCCCATGGTACGGGTCCTAAATGTATTTATATGCAGAAATGATGTGATATAGATACATAAATATCCATAGACAGTGCTCACAATATTTTTGTAGTGTGTCGTTTTGGACTGGAATAATAAAATATTATGCTGTTCAGCAATGTTAAGCTTCTCTCATTGTTGTGGTTGCATTCTCACCAAGTGCCACTAGGGGGGAGTAGTTGCATATGGTTACATTTCCACATACTATACTAATTTGTCACTGTCAAGCTGCTCTTGAATTAGTTATAGTTTCAGTGATCCCAAATATATTGCAGGTGTATTATAAGAGTCCAGTTGTGAGAGGTCATGCATCACATAATGCTTTGTTATTCTGGTTTAAAATGAGGATAAATGAATCACAATACTAAAGAAATAAACTGGCTGGGATTGGTTTCACAATAGGAGAGGCTGGCCGAAGCAGATCCAAACATACGCTATACCTTTTAAAAATTGAATACTCAGTGAGCAGCCCTCTGGCCTTTGACCCACAAAGAAAGGCAACGCACAGGAAAGGTGTCGCTGAGACGAGGCAGCAGAGCCACAAACCAGCTGAAATTGGTTGAGGGGTGTTTGAAGGCTTCTGCAGAGTAAGCTTGTGTTTCTGCTCTTTGTGACCTGGCTGTTCGGCTTCACTCTGCTGGGGAAGAATAATGAGACAGTTTGTGTCATTCTTCTTCAGTCTACTTCCCTCTCTGTTACACAATCAAAAATTTGCATTTTTTACATTCTCAGTCCCAACAAGATCTCACCATCAATCAGCTGCTAATCAACTCCTATCCAATTGTACTCTAACAAAACAACTGCTAAAACCAGGAGCATGTAAAGTACTGTTTTATACATGCCTGAGACGTGCCTGCCTCTCACTCTAGACTGAGATAAAGAAATAATGACCATACCCCTGATGGAACAGGTCATCAGGTCACAATAAGATATTTTTCTAACATACTACAACACATCTGATCATTATTTATTGATTTAAAGAAGTAACTTTGGTGACTAAATTGATGAATAATTTGAGACATAATTTGTGCACAAACCCATTCAGTGGATTCTCTGAACTGTAAGGCTGTGACACAAACTCGTCAATCATTACTCTGCAGCTACCAAGGTGTCAGAGATGAACAACACACGGTATAGTTAGTAAATCCATTTTAAAACTTAATCAAGCGTCAGATGATCTTCTGCAACACGTGTATGGTTGATTACACATTCCTGTATGTACACTGTACATCATGGCTCCTTATCCAACCCAATAAATATGTATTTGGTATCTATTTGACATACACTGTCACAATAACAGCAGCTTTTGATTTTTTATTTAACTCAGAAAACATTCAATACACCACACATACACCTGTATCTCTTTATATGTAACATGCTTATTAATCTGTTTCTTTTTTGTTTAGAAATACTTTGATATTAAAACCATCATCATTTCTTTTTGTAGATATGCCACCCATGATGGAGGTGAAGGGGGAACCAGGCCCCCAAGGGAAACCTGGACTAAGAGGTCCACCTGGGCCAGCAGGACTTCCAGGAAAACCTGGACTGGGCAAGCCGGGTCTCAATGGCCAGCCAGGCCCTCAGGGACCTCCCGGGTTTCCAGGGATTGGTAAACCTGGACTTCCAGGTCTCCCAGGAAAGATTGGGCCAAAGGGGATGCCAGGGTTTAACGGCGAGGTTGGCCCTCGTGGTGAACCAGGTCCCAGAGGTCCTCCAGGGCAGCCTGGCCTCCCTGGTCCAGCTGGCCTGTCTCTGAATGGGAAACCTGGCCTTCCAGGCATCAGAGGCCCCCCTGGGATTCGGGGTGAACCAGGAATAAAGGGTGGTGCTGGTCCAACAGGTGAGCGTGGGATTAAAGGCGAGAATGGAAATGGAAAGCCAGGGCCCTCAGGTATAAGAGGTCCTCCTGGGCTGAAAGGCAGTCCAGGACCATCTGGTCTTCCAGGAATTGGTAAACCAGGACTAAAAGGTTTGCCTGGACTGCCTGGCCTGAAGGGTGACCAAGGCCTGCCAGGGGATCGAGGAGAACCAGGAGAGCATGGGGCTCCAGGTTCACAAGGTCTGCCAGGGTCCATTGGGTTAGGGAAGCCTGGGATAGATGGACTTCCTGGAGCACCAGGCCTACATGGCCCAAAGGGTGAGGCAGGGCTCCGAGGTCCTCCTGGATTTCCTGGGACTCCTGGCTATGGAAAACCTGGTCTGAGTGGGCCAAAAGGAGACAAGGGCCATGGTGGGTTGCCTGGACTCCCAGGGGACAAAGGAGAGCAAGGAATGATGGGTCAAATTGGGGAACCAGGCCTTGATGGACAATCAGGACCACCAGGACTTCAAGGCCCAATGGGACTCCCAGGAAAACATGGAATGCCAGGACAGAAGGGAGATCTGGGACCCCAGGGCCCCCCAGGACTGCCTGGCCTTAGAGGTGACCAGGGCCCCAATGGACCCTTTGGAAAACCTGGCATCCCTGGGGAAAAAGGATTCCCTGGGTCTGTTGGTTCAATTGGAAAACCTGGACCAAAAGGTGAGGCAGGGCATATTGGCCTACCCGGGAATACAGGGCTGACAGGTGCCCCAGGGCCTAAAGGTGAGACAGGGTTTATAGGGACTCCAGGCCCCAGGGGCCAGTCAGGCATTCCTGGTCTTCAGGGCCCCATGGGTCCAATGGGGCCACAGGGTGTCCCTGGCCTGAAGGGCGAACCTGGACTCACAGGGCCTCCAGGACTGGGTAAGTTTGGGGAGAAGGGAGCTATAGGTCCCCAGGGTCCTCCAGGGAAACCAGGCCCTTCTGGACTTAATGGTAACCCTGGTGTTCCTGGGCCTCCAGGGCCCCCCGGTCCTCCAGGAAATGGCCAAACAGTTGTTGCAGGGCCAACAGATACACAGTTGGAAGGGGATGAAGTACCAGGGGACAGGAAGGGGCCTGCTTACAGTCAAGTACTCTCTGCCTCTGTGGCACCGGCCTTCACTGCCATCCTCACAACACCTTTCCCTCCTTCTGCCATGCCAATCAAATTTGACAGGACTCTGTACAATGGGCAAAATGCCTACAGCTCTGCTACTGGCATGTTCACTGCTCCTCTCTCTGGTGTCTACTACTTTGCATACCACATGCATGTGAAGGGAACTAGCTTGTGGGTGGCACTGTACAAGAACAATGTACCAGCCACTTACACCTATGACGAATACAAGAAAGGCTACATGGACCAGGCGTCCGGTAGTGCTGTCCTAGAGCTGAAGGAGGGTGACCAGGTATGGGTCCAGATGCCCTCGGATCAGGCAAATGGCCTCTATTCTACCGAGTACATCCACTCCTCCTTCTCAGGATTCCTGCTCTGTCCCACATAACCCTGTACTTTTACTCAAACATGTACCTGTATTGGCACCTCAGAGCAGCCCTAAACCTAAAATACCTGCAGCCATAATAGAAACACAAAACCCATAGGATTCTCAATATTATTGCCACCATGTTTATCTGTGTCACCCTCAACATCATCAGCGAAAGAAAAAAACAAACTTTGTGAATGAAATATGGAAAGTTTTTCAAGGCAGGGGAAGGAATTTCATACTGTGTTCTTTGTTTTCAATGTCCATCAAATGTGTGTTTTGGGTTGTATTTTATGTTGGTGTTTTTTAGCTTATATTATTTTAATTATTATATTGTCATAATTTTATTGTTATTATTTCGTCCTTGTCATCATTGTTGTTGTTGGATTCAGACTATTAAGTGCCTTACTTTGTAATGTGCTAGTAACAGACCTTCCCATGTGACTGCACATCCTGCCCTCATGCTCTGACATCATAAGGACGAAATCACCAGACCCTGGGGGGTGATTGGTTCCTCTGGCTGCAGTCACGTCCCCCTCGTGTTCTTATTTAAACCGTGAACGTCAATACTGACATAAAGAACGACAACGCAACACAGAACATAATATAGCAAAACAAACAATAGCAAAACAAGACATTTGGTGCTATAAAACATTACTTCTCACATTTATTTTGTTTGACCCTTTTGGTACTCTAAACAATTGCTACGTAAAAAAATATTATTATTAGGATTGAATCTTTGTTTTAGATTGAGATATATATTTTGACCGTTAGTTGGCATAAGCATCTGTTGGATGCTTACTTCTCCGCCTCGCATTGAATTTAGTAGCCTATCATTTAAAATGATTGATCTTTGTCTTTTTCTTTTCTTTTTAATTATAATTTATTGAATTGTCCAGAAATGCAATCCAAGAAATACAATCTTAGAATAAACACATCCTTGCAGTATTAGAATTGTTACATTTAAACTGCCCCTTTAAAGAGAACGACACCGTGCAAAGAAAGTGCCTTTTTTAAAGTTTCAGAATGATATTCACTGAGGATGATGTGTATGCATACAGTCAATGTTTACATGCCATAGAATAGATACTGAGAGCAAACTGCAAAATGGACTATAAGGACACAACCATAGCTGGATCGATGGCCCGTTTCCTCGTATCGATCTGATTTTCCCATTTGCACTGCAAATCCCATCACCGGGTCGCAGGCATGCTCTGACCATGACATCACTGCTTTCTAATGGTATGCTACCTATTAATAAATCAGTATCACATTAACATTTCAAGTGAGCAATCTGTACTGCCATACCATGAAAGCCCCTCATGCCACATGTCGCAAAATCTGTGATGCTGTAAACTCGTTTCTGTTTTGGAGAACACGCCGGCAAATTGATGATAGATAAAAAAAGACATTCACGTCTTCCTTCAGTGCCAGTTTCCCTCTGACGCGTTGAAGGGCAATTGAGAGCAATTCTGAATTGTTTGCAGATCTGAATGAAATGACGTTCGATTCATTTTCCACTGGTGTCAAAAATAGCTGAATTATTTTGTGGCATTATGGAACATCCACGGCTTCATGGGCAAGATCTTTTCAGAACCCAATAATGTCAGGTGGAAATGAGAATCGATCTGCATTCGCTCCATGAATAACTAAAGGGACTGACTGAGGCCCACATGTTGTGAAATACAGGTTGTGTAACACTTAACAAACCCCTGCCAGATTTCTGAGAGAGGTGGTGGGCCGGAGGTGAGAGTTGTGTATTCACTCGTTTCCGTTGGATGAGGCATTAAAAACACATGCTGTGTGTGTATGCACGTGTTTGTGTGTTCTAGTAGGTGTACCTTTCTGTCTGTCACTGTGTGTGTGTGTGTTTGTGTGTGTGTATGTGTGTGTGAAGTTATGTCACATTGTCCCCTTGGCATTCAGGTCATGGACACTCAGAGCGGATATTAACAAACTTGCTGAAGTTACAACAGGAAAGAGCTCGCAGTCCTGTCAATGTTCCACAAGAAATCTGACTTCAAAATGTTTCTGCCTCCTTTGGGGTTTTTAAAGAGTAATTTAACTCCATTTTACACATCAAAGTGTGTTTACAGGTCTTGGGGAGTACTACGACATATGTTAAAAAAGAAGTATAATGCCTTTTGTGGCTCCAGAGGAAGCTGCGTGTAATCTGACAAATTGCCTCCAATGATGTTCCTGTTTGGCTAAATTGCATTGTGGGTAATGTAGGTGCCAGGTTTGGAAAGGCAGTCTCCTGGTCTACAATTGCACACCTGTAAGACTGTTGGGCTCTACATGGACAGTTTAAAAACACAGCAGAACCAGAGATATCACCTTCTTTTATTCCATGCAGTTTTTTCCCCTTCAAAACCTACATTACCCACAATGCAATTTATGAGATTACATTCAACTTCTTCAAACCCTTCTCCACATACAAAAGGCTTCACACAACCTTTTGCAAGTGTGCAGCAGTACTCCCCCAGACCTGTAAACACACTCTAACGGTGCAGTTTATAAACAGGTTTGTTCAAAAACATTCAGAAATTTATGAAACTTCTCAACAGAATGTGAAGAAACAGCAGTTTTGGCGTTATGTTTTCTAGATGAAGAGATATCTACTGAAGTTAGCATGCTAACCAGCTAACCCCAGGCCTCAAAGAACTCCCAAAAATCTCTCAGCGGCCCAAAGCTCCTGTGCTAGCGGTGTAAACGCCCGCATTCCCCTGCTAGCCCGGCTAGCTGCACAGCTAACTGAGTTAACAAGCTAACCTTAGCTGCAGTCATGGATGTATAAAAATATACATTTAGCCGCAGTTAGCAATTACTCTAGTGATATCCTGCCCTTATTTGTTGGGAGTAATTCTTACGTATTGCACCTTTAATTTATACAATTGGTGGTTACCCTTTAAAAGAATTTAAAACAATCTAATGGTGCCTTTGCAAGAAAGGGAACAAAGTTATAGAATAGGTGAATGGTGAATGTAATTAAGAGATTATCGGAGACAGAGAAAACTGAAACATAATGAGAAGATAACATTTAACACTGATATGAATATGTTGCATATTGGTCCAATGGGAGACATAGTGGTGTGCAATAATAAATGTGTTCTATCAAGTCATGAACAAAAGAAGACACTCGTGATCTTTTAGCGATGGTTGCAGTTACAGAAGAAAGGAGATCAAGAGTTTTGGGCAAAAATTGAGAAAAGTCAGCAGATTTCCATTCAATGGCTATTATTACACTGAATTTGGGACTACCTTACACCTTAACAGAGGAATGTCAATGTACAGGAGAATTGTGCCAAATAATGAGCTTTGCAGTCAGAATGAATGTATACTGTTTGACTGATTAACAATAGCCTCTTTGCATCATCTTCACATAGACATAAACAGTTGCTCTAGTGCTAGAATAAGGCCTAATCAGTATTTTACATCTATGTAATGCAAACAATGCACTTGCTCTCGCCCGTTCTGTTTCATAACATTTTCATAACACACCTACAACCGCTATGTATCATTATCGTTATGTGAGTCTACGCGACAGTCCGAGGCTCGTTATGTACTGTATGTTGCCTTTTTTTTTTTTTTCTTTTTTCGTCGTCGACTTCTCTTTCTGGACATATGAAACGGTGATGTGAGTTACATGTGGCCATTCCTCTCTGTCCTTATGTTTTTTTTTCATAGACAATGTCACTTGCTTGCAGAGTTTGCCCTGTGTGCAAATCATTTAACAAGTGTCAGTAAGATCCATGTACCGTCGCAATCACAAATTGCTTTTGAAGTGTTTTTTCTGTTTTTCTTTAAAAAATAAAAATAAAAAAAACAACAACAAAAAAAAAAAGACAATTTTAAAAAAGCCTTGCTTCGGTTTCTTAAGGGATATTTGTTTGTTTTAGTTTCAATGAATACAAACGGCCATTCCCATTTGCACATGAAATTAATGAAGATGTATTTATACATTTATTGATAATTTAATAGGGATGCCAAAACCGACCACCGAAGCCTAGAACGTATAAATGGTATTTAACAACATTGATGAGTTAAGAGCATTTACAACATGTAGTTAGCATTCTAGCGTTGTATGTGAAGGATTATTTGTGGACTTTTATTTTCTATTTGTGTAATGTTCAATGTATCAACCTATAGGATTTTTGTCATACAAGGCTATTGCGTGCACTCTATGCAATAGAAGTTGGGTATAAATGCACTCTTTTTGATCGAAAATGTTTGTCTGCTTATACAAAATCTACAGTACTTGATTGTATTGATACCACATCAATAAAAACTTTCTTGTATGTCGGTGTCAGGCTCCCATTTCTGTTTGCTGTGTATGCACGTGGAATATTAAAAATAAAGAAGTGTGTATGAGTTGTATTAGAGGCCTGTGATTTAAACGTTTCTTTAAAAAGGGTAACTCCACCCATTTTATACATTCAAGTGCGTTTACAGGTCTTGGGGAGTACTACAACATATGTGTAAAAAGCAGTATAACACCTTTTGTGGCTCCAGAGGAAGCTGCATGTAATCTGATAAATTGCCTTGTTCCTATATGGCTACATTGCATTGTGGGTAATGTAAGCACAAGGTTTTATAACAGAAGTAGAATTTGTGGAATTAAAAAAGGTAATATTTCTGCTGTATCGATTTGAATAAATTCAAAACCTACATTACCCATGATGCAG
>OMLP01016530.1:0-19009 GCA_900302685.1 Spondyliosoma cantharus
GGCCTTATCTACTGCGGGGATGTGCGCCGAGTGTTTATCTGCTTTATCCCCGTGTAATGAAAAGCAAACACGAGGTGTTTATCGTGAGGATTTTTGGCCAATTTCCAAAAAAAAAATCAGAGTCACTTGTGCCGAGCGATGAGAGATAAAGTGAGTGTCGTCTTTAAAACTCTGCGATTGGCGCAGAAGTCTTGTTCACCGGCTGGGCAAAGTTTTGAATGCGGGGAGAAACCTGGAGCAGAAGCTGAGTGGAACCTGATCTGAAGATGAGATCATTTCTTCAGAGGGTAAAGGACACCGAGGCGCTGATAGAAACACTCCTGTTTCCAGATGTGAAAGCTCAGATTTGACTTTATTTTCAGGGTGAGACGCCGCTCAGCCGGTCGCCTGAATAAAAAGTTGTATGTTTTTGCAAACCGCGGAAATGTTCAATCTGTTTGTTTCAATATGCATCGTATTGATTTCAGGTTAGCTCACTTCCTCATCAGCTGTTGGAGGACATGACCGCACTGGTCTGATCAACCAACAAACCCTGTAGGAAATGTTAGCGACCGTCTGGACCTTTTTGCAGCTGTCTGTGATGGTAGTTAATCACCAGAACATGATCTTTTCCCAACACTAACCAAGATGTTTCTGTTCCTTAACCTAACCGGAGCCGAGGCTCGGAGTCGTCGCAGCACAAAATTGAAAATTTAGTTTCAACATATCTGTAGTTTGCCTGTTACAACATCCAGCTCAGCTCACTATTCTTTAAGAAACAGTTGGACATTTAGTAGAAAAAAAATAAACACTTCTGCTGTCAGGAAACGATTAGCTCAGTTTAGATTAGCTTAGCTTAGCATAAAGACTGGAGGCAGAAGGAAACAGCTAGCCTGGCTCTGTCCAAAGATTAAAACAAGTATCCATCTACTAGTGCCTCTAAAGATAACTAGTTAACTTATTGTGTTCAATCTGTACAAACACTTAGTGTAAAGAGATTTTGTTGTACATTTCAGGCTAGTAGTTGATTTACTCCTGTAAATGTTTGTTTGTAAGAAAAGTTGAAGTGACGCTCCGGGATGGCGGACGACCCGACCTACAATCCCACAGCATCGTTATTTGACGAGTTGGGAATGAGACTCAAAAAAAAACAAAAAAACTTTTCTTACAAACAGCACATTTAAGTTGCAGATGAGAAGAATAAACAATCTGAGTCCGTGTTTGGCAGCACAGGTTAGTGAATGTGAGTACAACACCTCGTACTCTTGCTGGTCGGCCAACAACCCAGAACACATGTAGGACACACAGATATGTTTAGACTTTACATTTCTTCAGGTTAACTTTTCAATTTTATCTTGTGATGACATTCTGCTTATTCTCCGGTTAGATCAGGCAAACACCTATTTGGTTATGTGTAAAATACCTGTTTTTGTCGCCACAAACCCGACTGGAAATTGTCCTGAGGCCTCCTTAAAGACATCGAGTGATGTCACACTTGCAAATGTTGAAACGATATGGTCGTTTCACCTGTGCGTCCTGGCGACTGGGCCGTTCTGAACGATTCTTCGGCACATTTTAAAAGCTCTTCAGTTTCTAAAAACACCTCGTGTCGATATAGTCGCTTTGAACAGCTTTTTTTTTTTTTCATTACCCCCACCAAGGTCTTCATGTTTTCACCTGTCTCTGTTGGTTTGTCAGCAGGATTACACAAACTTCTGGCGCAAATCCATGATTTTTTCCATGAGTCTTTAACACTGCAACACAGTCATTTTCAGCGTTTTTGTTAATGTTAAGGGAGCAACGCATGGAACCTGATGAAATAAAAGAGCCATGAGTGAGTACAAAACAGGACTGTTTCAACTACAGTCTGATAAAACACAGATACAGTGAAGGGCGCATCACATGCATGTCTTGTGAATATTTGCCAAATTCTACGATTGCGTTAAATGTTGGCAGGAAACAGAAACTAAAATCATTTAAACTACCCTGTACGGTGGCTGCTTGTGAACGTGGAAACAAAATAAGGATTCCCTGATCAGCTCCTCTTGCAGGACTGCAGTGAACATGCACCTGCTGAAAAAAACTTCCATAATTACTCCATCTGCTGCCAGACTCCATTTAGGCCACTTTAGTCCACAACTGAAGCAGTTCTCGTTGTCGCTCTCGCAGGTCGTCTGTTGCTGTCTTTCATTCTGTGCATTTGGATATTGATGTATTCATATTGGCTGTAGAAGTATTCAACCTCTACAGTGGATTTTAGCAGATGACGATGCGGAAATTGCACGACGGCAAAGCAGACGGTGCGTTTTTGGCTTCGGCATGATGGGTTTTAGTGTGCCGAGCGATTTGCTTCCTGCACAATGAGCTCGCGCTCGTGGGACGGGAGACAAACTGTTGTGTCTCAGTGGGAAGTCCTCTCAATAACAGGGAGAAGCCGGCACAGCGTGGTGTTGGATGTGGTGGTTGGCCGTTGGGGAGTCTGTCTTCAGCTGTAACAGGTAGGACTCGAAAGTGGGTGCCAAAACACCCCCGAGGTGCTGTGGTCCCTATGCAGGAAATTGCAGCTAACCAAGTCTGCAGTCCAGACGCCTGTCATGACAGCGGGGATGTTAGCATGGGACACACATGCTATTATCTCACCTGTCTGCCTGCTTGATGTCTGCAAGTGTACAAACTCCCGGCAGGAGTGCGAGACCATCCTGCAGATGGCTCTCACGCTCGTTCTCCGGCTCCTTCCCTCTGTTTGCCTCTAGTTGTTCTCCGACGCGGCAAACATCCTCCTTCAAGGGCGCGGAGCTGCTCAACAACTAATGATTTCTCTGGGCTGAGATGAAAAATGGACTGAGAGATTTATCTCTGCGAAAAGCATTCAAAAAGACTAACCAGGAAAGGGGCCTGTTGTCATGGTTATTATATTTGAGACTGTTGTGAGTTTGAGTAAACATCGGGGCTCCTCCACCGAGGGCTTCTGTTGTCTCATTAACTCCAAAGTGTGTGCGGCTGCATGAAACAAACATTCAATTTAGCTTGACTCCAGAAGCATTATGAGGTCACTGTGGGGAGTTCTGGCTCAGAAATATTTTCTTATTATCGTACGTTTGAATATTTGAACAAACGCTGATACACCTGATAGTAGAAACAAATCACCTTAGATACTCTACAGCGGGTGAATATAACCGCTGAAGAACATCACCGGTACCCAGCCACAGTCTGTTCACCCCGCTGCCATGTGGCAAGAGATACAGAAGTCTCCACCGCCGTACGTCCAGACTGGACAGCAGCTTTACTCCTCACACCCTGAACTCATCCTCAACACTCCAGATAGATGAAGCAGGACACAAGAAGACCATCACTGGTACCCAGCCACAGCCTGTTCACCCCCGCTGCCGTGTGGCAAGAGATACAGAAGTATCCACCGCCGTACCTCCAGACTGGACAGCAGCTTTACTCCTCACACCCTGAACTTATCCTCAACACTCCGGATAGATGAAGCAGGATGCAAGGAGTAAAGCTTCACTTCAGTAAACCTGCCTTTCATATGTGCTTGTCTTGGATACTAGCATCAACAAAATCAGTTGGAAAATATTGACATATTGGATATTGACGAATAACAATACCCATTGTGCATCCCCCGAGTTTTGTTCCCAGTGCAATATTAATGTTTCACTGCCTCGATGCAGCGGCTCAGGGAGGTGAATCCAAAAGGACTGTGAGATGTTTTGTTTGTTTTGAACTTTCCTGCTGTGATTCAAGCTTTTCTCTTTTATATTACTGGACATTTTACTTTTTGGTTGAGACTGATCAAAAACATTTCATTTGACGAGCGATGAGAGGTTTCAAGGAGGCCAGGGGAGGCTAACTTGGTGGAGTGTAAACATGTTTGAAGCTCTTTTCTAACAAATCATGCTGAACCTTCCCCTGCGCAGAAATACAAGTTCTCTCCACCGTTTGGAGTAAACAAGCTTAAAGATAAGATGAAGCATTTGATGCCAACTCGTGATCCTGGATACGTTTTTAAAAGACGCATTTAAAAAATAGTAATTACGCTCTTTGGCACCTGGCTTTAGTTATCAATATAAATGTGTCACAATATGGCAAATGTTTCCTAAATAATACATAAAATAAGCTCATTTATGATGAAAAAACTCTTACATTCTTTTAAATGGCAATTTGTTCGTACCATTAATTGGGACAAACAACATGGCAATAGTTTATAATCATATTTTAACCACATTATTCCAACAAAGTATTACATATTACATTTTTTGCCCAGCTCTGTCGGAAAAAAACATGTAAAACATCCCAACAGAGACGGTGAAAAGAGCTCCCTCCTCTTCAGAAGTTGATGTTTAAAAGATCTGATTACTCTGGCAGACAGCGGCGAAGAGCTCCGTGCACCGACTCTCACCTTTTATCGGAGATCAGTCTAATTTTCTGGCCGTGACGTTTTTTCCCCCCGGAGCGCCGTGCTGGAAGCAGATGTGCTCCTGTTTACATACTGAAGAATGCTTCTGTTGTGCACCTCAAACAGCTGTCTGCTGCATCGCACCTGCTTGTGCGCCTTCAGGCCGATGAGTGCGTGTTGATGGAGGGGCCACCCTGCATGATTTAGCGCTCCACCGCACAGTTAATGCCTTTTCAATACAAACTTTGTGGCTGCGGGCCAACTCGTAGGTGTTGTGTCAACAGCTCACTTCACATGTTTTTTTCATGCCCGTCCGCTTCCAACCATGTGAAGAAGAAGTGAAATCGCAGCGCTGTTTGTCCTCCTCCGCATGCACGCTGCTTTATTGATGGCTGTGCAAAAGCCTCCGCTGCACCCTTGCACCACGATCTTCCAGACATTTGGTATCTGTGCACCTGTTATCCGCTGCCTCGTAGTGAGTGAGTCAGCATTACCGTCACAGCTCTTTGACACTGTTGTTGCCCGCATTCTGAGGCTTACAGAAATATCAAACAGGGTTCGGAATAAGGTGTTAGACGCACGGTGGAGACAGTCCAAACAGCGCTGTGATGGAAAGGAAAAACATACATGGCTGCAGCTAAGAGGGGCCAGAGGAGGATATCAGGATCGGTTTAATCACAGCCGCAATATTTTCTTTGACTTGAAAAAGCCTTTGATTTTCTCCATTTGCACTATTAATTGACAATATTTCATTAAAGATGGTTCCTTTTTTGGCCCACGCTGCTCATCTGACAGGTTGCTAGCTATAACTCATGTTGCATTGTGCAAAGAAATTAGTCCGGTCTGCCATCTCGTAGCCATCTAGTCTGATCTAGAAGAAGCACAAGCCAAGTACGGTGCTGCAAAAAATGATAATAGGAAAATGTCATAGTTTGGGTCAAAGTGCCTGTTATGGTTGGCACAAAAAAGCCTCGAGAAGGTCTGTCTTCCTAAGACAAAATGCCATTTTCATCGCCAAAAACATGGCCAGAGAAACGTCCCCAATGACTCCAACTGCTTTTGCTCGTTCGGCAGCCTTGCAGCCTTCAAGATCGTCAAATAACCCATCTGTCATTGCAGCTTATTCTTATTTTCATTTTCAAATAATCTATAGACCATTTTTACGCCTCCATGCCAGAAATAACCATGACCGGATAATGTTTTTAGGTTGTCCAAGAACGCCTTGAGGGTATTTTCATCAGATTTGATTCAAGGATGAACTGATTGGATTTTGGTCAAATGTCAAGGGACCCGTCAACGGCCATTACTCAATAATTAATGTGATAATTACAACAAAGCTTTACACGAACATTGAAAACGATGAAGTGACGAGGCGATGACATTTTCTATCCAAAATGTCAAAGGTCAATCTCACATTGACATCGTAATGTTCTGCAAAAAAGGTTCTGCGTGGAGGCAACAACATACGGCAGCGAGGCAGTAATTGTTGTTATTGATTGATTGATTCATCAGTTAGTCAATAAAATGTCCATCGCCAGCCCTAAATTGCAATAATATGAGCGATTATTTAAAGTGAGTAAAGCACAATAATCATTATTTACTCCATTTAAAAAGCTAAAACCAGCAAATGTGTTGTGCATTTTGTTTGATCCAATGACTTAAATGATTATCAACCAATCAATTGTTCAAATGTTTGTCGGTTAATTTTCTGCAGATCATCTTGTTCAGCATCAGTATGTAATCTTTCACAATGCATAAAATAAGAACATTTGACATAAAAAAAGTAATTTGTAGATGACAGTTTACTCCATCTTGCGCTCTTATTTTGAAATTTGTCCCAGTGAGGGGGGTCTGTGGGTACTTGTGGGGTATTTATGAACCTTATTGGGGTCAGCTTTTTATCCCCAAAACTGAAGTGCGTGGTGGATGTGCCTGAGGGACCTGATTTATAGTGACCTTTATGTGGGCCACAGTTTTTCAGCGGTGCCGGCTCACAACAGCAGCATTTCATTAGGCACGCTGGCATCCATCACACTGAGTGTTTCCCCTTTGGCTACATTTGTTTGTCGAGCAATCAAGCGAGGCTGGCAGATGGCTCGAGTTATCAACTTTTTGCAGCGTCGGAGCTGGAATCTTATGACAGGGGTGGTTAGTTGGATTTAACGTCGTGTCTTGTGAAGCCATCTCCTGAATATCAACTCTCTTTGCCATTGTTCACCTGTTCTGTCCGTATGTGTGTGAGCGGCAGAAACGAGTAAAAAAAAAGCCCCAAATGACCGTAATTAGGTAACGAGCAGCTGATCAATAACTATAACGTTGAAGTACCTTATTCGCGGTTTCATTTATCCTGCTTTCAGTGTGACCTGCTCAGCAATCAGGGGCTTTGTTAAAAGACATACAACACATTTACCAAGAAAGACAGTTTTATTATATTTTTAAAACCTTTCGCAGCCTTTTTGGTAGCGACTAGCGCCTCGCTACGCCCTGAAGCCTTGTTTTATCGTCTATTTTGCTCTAAATGAGACCATGATTTACAAAATGAACATCATGCCGCGTTGAAGAAGATGCCAACTACTGACTGAGCCCATAAACTCATCAGGAAACTGTTCACTGAGAGAATAAATCATGTGACAAGTAGGCTAATTTTCTCATAAGCTTACATAAAATCGGACATCTTTTTGAAACCAGTGTAAGTTTATGGCTTCACTTCTCAGATCTGGAAGCGCCGTCCATATTTTACATAGTTAATGATTTGGACAGAGCCAAGTGAGCTGTTTCTCCCTGTTTCTAGTCTTTATGCTAAGCTAAGCTAAGCTAACTGACAGACGTATTGATCTTCTCTTTCTAACTCTCAGGAAGAAAGTGAACAAGTTAATCTCCGTAAGTGTTTCTACAACTATTCTCTTTCGTTGTCGACACCCACGATCCTCGATTGGCAGTAACAAGTTCACAAATGTGAACTCAATGCTACTTTTATTGCATCGTTAGCTGCCTGTGTGAACAAAGTAGCCTCTGAGGTGATAACAGAGATTTTCCACTGTCTTCAGGTGATATGTGAATGTTTTCCAAGCTGTTCATTGTCTTAAAGGGGCTCTATGTAACGATTTGTACCAACTAATCACTTTTTTATTGGCCACGTGTGAGCGGATAGTAGTGTAATGTGAAATACGAGACCTCCCCCCGTCTCTCTCGGTTGTCTTTACAGGCCCTTGGACGATTTGTTGAAGTTGTTCGATGCTGCTGGACTGTGGGTTTCTATGTGAAAGTCTCAGGTTGGATTTTTCCGCGACAGACCAAAAGATTTGACTTGATGTACGTTCACGGCAACAGATGCTGACGTTAAAAATGTAGAAATGGAGTCTGCGTATTAGCGAACACACACAGCGCCCCTTTAACCCTGCAGAGATCGGATCCTCTCTCAACCGTGCTGTCCGTGTATTTACTTCAGTTTTTATTGTGTGCCGTTAATTTTTCAATTAAAAGCTGTAGTAGTGCTTGTGTGTGTCATCCAGCCTCGAAGAGCAATTTGTCAGCGAGGATTTCTAGTCTTAGCCTGACATGGTGGTCTGTTTCAGTTGCTTTTACACCCTTGCCAATAGTAAGATGCCAAAGAAAACAATGAGTAATTGTATAATTTTGGCATGCCAGCGCAGCCATTCAAAGACACTGAAGATGCAAAATAACAGTTACTGGCAGTCGAACCCGGCGTCCCAGCATCCCCTGCGCTTATTTGTGTTTGTGGCTCCATTCATTTTATTCACACCGCAGCGGTAATTGAATTTTTAAACCTGTCACAATGGCGTCACACCGCGCGCCGCGTCTTGATTTCACCGCCTCACGCATGGAAGTGTCCCACATAGAAATCCTTGAGACGTTCTCCTCCTCTTCTTCTTCCTCGCGCGCACAGAAATCCGCCGTCTCTCTCCGTTGCACCCTCCTCCCCGGCCCTGAGCAATCAATCACCACTTAGCCGGGCTGCACCATGCTGAGTGCTCCAGCGGAAAAAATAATGAGTATACAGTAGCTGAATATTTCATACAAAAACCCGCCCCATCCATCCCTACATTGTTTGCGTCTCCAGATTGAGGACCCGTGCTAGTTAAGGTCTGATTGCTGCGATGTTCCTCCTTTTTATGAGCAGGCGCAGTAATTGAGCTCGTTCGAGTGGTCGTGTTGATTTCTTTCTTCTCTGTTTTTATGTGCGGTTATACATTATAATGAAACGGAGATAGTCCCAGAGTGCTCAGTGAACATTCAGTGTACAGTATATGGCTTGTAAGTGCTGCACTCGTATTATGAAGTACTTTGATGAGTTGAATCCAGGTAAGAGCCATTGGTATCTGTGATATAGGCTGTTGTAGGAGGACATACGGACTCTTAATGGACCGTCCCAGTGGTTTGCATACACTTCACATCACTACTGACCAGTCTCCTGAGAAAACCATCAGATTTTAGATCTGTTTACCAACTAATAGCCGCCGGTTTCCAACTAATTTGCGACTGTATCAAGATCAATAATCCTCTCAACTCCAGCCCACAATCTCTCCTCTGTCCTTGTGATCTGGGAGCCTAATGATGGATAATTTTGCCGAAGACAAAGGTGATTTAAAGTCTACTGTCTAATTAGATGATTGACAACTCATTTGTCCCCCTAATTGGATGCGTTCACAGTTAGCTGGGTCGTCGTTTGTCTCTAAAACTGGAAAAAACACGACAGTTTGGAGCAAAGCCATGCCTGTATCACAAGCCGTCTCGAAGGAATTATTTGATGTTTATTGCCGAAAGTAAGTAAGATGAGAAGAATGATACCATCCATGTATTGTGTCTGTCAGGTTAATATAAGGTGAGGGCCTCAAGTTGCATACCAAGATCATGGAAAAGATGGATTAAATTACGCGGGTTTGTTGTCACAAACACGGCTAGAAAAGCTCATTTATATTATCCATTTGCTTACAAATCTTGAAACATTGTCTTGAACAGTGGTCTCTGGCTTGAAAGTAAGCTCATATACATGTCAGGTGAACCTCATATGATGTGTATCGTAAAAATGTCAATATGATGACACATGACACACAAATTTGAACGTATCCGTGCAGATACATAGAAATCCAACGTTTCCAGGCTAGCTGTTCCTCCCTCCATATCCGGTCTTTATGCTAAGCTAAGCTAGGCTTTTCATCTGCTGCATGTAGCTTCATTTTTAAAAGACAGACATGCGAGTGGCATTAATCTTCTCAGCTAATTTTCTTCAAGAACTGAATGCTCTGTGACGCTGTAGTTAAAACTGGGGCTTTAAGCTCAATGCTAACATCAGCAAGCTAACGTGGTCACTCATTGGCAGATGTAATGTTTGCCATGTGCACCATCCTACTTAGCATGCTCACATTTGCTAATTAGCACTAGACCCAAGGTACAGCTGAGGCTAATGGGAATATCCGTAGTTTTATTAGGTATTGGACTACATGCAACCAGCTGTAGCAGGCAATTAGAGGGAAACATGAATGTTTACATCCACACAGTTGTTGTGTGGTTTTATGAATGCAGTGTTTTTTTTAGATATATTTCAAACTTCTGATGACTCATCGTTCTTGAACACACCACCAGGATCTACTTCTTCCCTCCGTTGCCTCCCCGTAGGCTTCACCACAGGAGAGCATCTGTTTCCGTATTCCCAGCAAACCCTGCCCCACCCAGCCCAGCATGGAAATCTGATTTTAATGATCCACATATTTGATTTGGCTTTTTATGCCAGATGCCCCTAATGACGCAAACCTCCCGGTTTATCTGGGCTTGGGATCGGCAACTGGCTCGTGCATTCCGAGTGGCTGTGGAGGATGTTTCTCAAACATCGGAGGTAAAATCGAGGTTATCCTTGAAAAAGAGGGAGGAAGGGGCAGTCGGGATGCTCTTGGAATTTCAAGGGATCACTCTGAAGTATGAACTTGTTGGTGCATTCAAGAAAGTAATGTTTAAATTCATGACCCATGTTGCTGGAGAAAATAAAAGCAAACAGTATTGTTGTGAAAGACAAAATGTGAATTCACAGAGTGTGTTTGAACTCACTACTGCATCACCACGTAACCTTGACAAAAAAAACTAAAGGTGAAGAAACATCCCCTGTGATGGATTACCCATCCCGGGCATCTTTCAAGTCTCTGCAAGTTGATTTTCTTCCGCTGCACTGAAATTAATGGAAACTGCCTGCGAGGAAGAAAATTAATCTAAAAGCATATGTTATACTTTGGGAAGTGGACGGCGATAACTGTATATGCAATTTGGAGTTAATGGGGTAAAACACCCAGAACCTCACCAGTATGGCTCCTCGAGCTCGGACACAGTTGAGATATGGGATGTGCAAAAGGAGCTGCGACTCTAAATCAGGATGAGTTAGCGAATATTTTGTGCTTTGAGGCTCTGTTTTTGGACAGGAAGTGTTCTGACGGGAGTTTTGGACGAGCAGATTTAACATGTTAATGACATTATTGTTACTGTAAAGGAAATGATGTAAATCTGACTCTTTTTGACTGTTTTCTGTGACTTTAAAGAGGCACGACTCAGAAATATTTATCTTTTCCATCACTGAGTAAACAGGCTGCTTGGAAAAGCTAAGAAAGAAAGAAAGAAAGAAAGAAAGGTGGCAGGGTCCGCCAAATGTAAACAAAGTAAAACAGTATGAGATTGTGTTTGTTTATTCAGTCATGAAAACAAAGAGAGTTTGTTTAGACATGAATAAAGATCCTTCTCTTCTTCTCCAAAACTACATCATGCACCTTTAAAGGACAACACGGTTTCATAATGTTTTACTGTTTATATGTGGCGGACCCTGCCACCTTTCTAGCTTCAAACATGCTTGTTTATTCACTTATGGCAACAAATCTACATTTCTGCCTTTGTATAATTATATATTAATTATATAAAAATTTTGTGTTTGTGTTTCCTTTTCCAAAACTACATAACTCCCCTTTAAAGCAGTTTATTAAAGGTGCACTATGTACTTTTTGACGAAGAGAAAAATGTTGATTTTCATTGATTTTATTCAGTTTGATGAGTTAACTGAACAAACAAACTGATCTTATAGGACGACAAAGTTTCATACTGTTGTACTTTGCTTGTATGTGGCGGACCCTGCCACCTTTCTAACTTCAAACAGTGTTCTGGGACCTTATTTTAAAAAATTAAAAATGTAAATATTAAAATTCTACTTTGGTAAAACCACACATTGCCCCTTTAAATACAGTATTAAATGTCTTTGTCTGTAATCGTCTGTAGTGAATCAAAAGGCTGAAGCTCTTTCTCCTCACGCAGGCCTGTTTCCGCCCCCCCACTGGAGGAGCAGTGTGTGTTTGTGCTCGGCATTAATGATGATTTCCCTCAGTAACACTCGTTAGGACTCTGACATGATAAGCTGGTTTCCACCACTTACTCATGGCATTGAGTGTAATTGCATTTCACAGGCAGACCGTGTGCGCAGAATGAGCAAGCGGGACGACTCAATGACTCAATTTGTCTGAAATCACTACGTCTCACTACATCACTTCGCCGTTCGCCGTCTCCTGCCTGTATGTTTTCAGACATCTCTGCACAGATATATACGCCGTGGGAAGGGCCGCTCCGTTATCGACTGTGGAACAATGTAAACACGAGGATAATTTAGGTGAGAGATGGAGGGAGGCGAGAAACAAGCGAGGCCGACTGGCAGGCAGATGGGGCAGATGGAGAGAAAAAAAAAACGTGCAATGCCAATTTTTTTGACTTTCAAATTGGAGCGCGCAGTCCAACATGATGAGGGAGTTTGGAAACCTATTAAAAAACTAAGCTGAGGAAAAACAATTGGGCCAAATTTCTGCCAAGATTAGCCGCATTCTGTGAGACTGGGCAAATAAACATCTTTCCCGCTTGGACGCTACGGCAGCTGACGGTGGAGGGATCTGCAGTGGAGGCTCGGACGGAGCAGAGCGGAGATGAGAAATCATCCTGTCAGGAATTTGCACATGGAAATCTTCCGGGGAGCGTTTTTCCTTTTTTGGACGTTAACCTTCGAATGACATTTGTGTTTGTCCACATTTCTCAACGTGTGCTCTCTCGTTTGGGGCTTCCACTCTTTGCTAAAATTAAATAAATTACAGTTAAAGATCAATCCTGATTTCAAATTTGTATCCCTGCACCTCATTTACAGCTGCCCCTCTTACAGAATAGAGTCAGTGGCTGAAATCTCCCCCTTGTGACATGAGACGACCCTTCAAGACCCCTCGTGTGTCATCAGTTGCCGTCGATAGATGTGACCGGACGTTTCCAATCTTCAGCTGTGGTGATTCCTCTCGTGCAGCTGTGGCAATCCCGGTGTCATCACAGTGACACAGAGCAGCTAACATTAGCAACCTGTCAGTGCTCCTCCCCTGGCGGTCTGCACTGACATTAAAGGAGCTTCACTTGGTTGAAATGTGTCAAAATGCAGGAAAAACAGTAACTTTAGATAGCTAGCTGGTTATAGGGCTTCACAGGTTTTCAATTTAAAGGGTTAGGACTAAATAATCACTTTTATTTTGGTTTTCTTTGTGTGGCACTAAAGTTATCAGTGGCAGGATATTTAACCGCAGTCATGGTTGTGCTTCTTGGTTAGGAAGATACCGTTGGCTGGTGTTTCTACCTTTACTTGATATTCTGATTTTACAGGACTTTCTTTGTGTTAATTAAGTCACACTTCGGACTGTTTTCTCCTTTCTCGTTGCAAGTTTCCAGCAGTGTAAATGCATGATTGTGATGTCAGTGTTTTACAATGTGCAGCAGACAGAAACAAAGGCCAACACTGCAGAGATTGATGAGAGGAATTTAGTGTTTCCCACAGAATGGTTGTGAAGTTGAGTCGGTCGAGCGCGAGGGCAGATTGTCTACCAGAGAGTCTATTAGCTAATTGATCACGGATGGCGTCGTTCTCTCAGACTATTAAAACAAATGTATTAAAGTACAAAATGCTAAAATTGGACGCCGAATATACTTAAACGGCCGTTAATTCACCTGAACGGGTCGCTCGAGTGAGATATATGTGTGGGAAACACTGAAATTGACAAGCTCATAAACCTTTCTAATCTTGGAACAAGTTGAAGACTGGAACCAGTTCTGGATCCAGATTACACAGAACCTTTTTTATAAGCGAACCTGTATCTCTTTTGTCTAACTCACAATGAGTAGATGGTCCCTTAAAAGGGTTTGCTGGATTTGAAATATACGGCACCTTTTTACACATTAATAGGCGACTTGAACCGGTTGAGAAAGATTCAGAGCTCTCGCTCTGAAGTGCAGCTTGTGTTATGTGCTCTCCCGCTGCAGCAGTGCCTGTTGTAGAAGCTTTATGATCGGCCTATAGGACCATTTTACTCTCCGCCTTTTGCCACCAGGCAGCCTATGATTAATCTGCGCCATTTGATTCTTGGCAGAGGAAGTTGGGGAAACTGCCGGCTAGAATTCTGGGTAATGATGTACAACTCAGTCTAACGGGGGTTCTTAGCTTCGTCTTCTGCAGCCTCCATGCAGCAGTGGAGGAGGAGGAGGAGGAGGTGGAGGTGGAGGAGGGTTGGGTAGCGTGCACGGTCGTACACGGGGAATTCAATTAGCCTTTTTTTTTCCTTCGAGTTCGCTCTCAGAGTCTTGTCCATCTTGTAAGTAAGCAGCTTCTGTTACAAGCGTGACATCAGACAGATGCCCGGCCTCCCCTGCTCCGCACCGCCGTTGTACTCCCTGTTGTGTGGCAGAGGCGCTATAGGCAGTTCCCCAGCTAGAGTGGCTGTCTAATGAGATCATTAAAGCTAGCCAGACAGAAAATGAAAAAGCACCTGTTGTAGAGGGGGAATGTTGTGTATTCCCTGAACATTAGAGGAATATTACCTCACGGTGCAGTGGGAGAACGCTCTGCACGGCTAAATTAACTTCTGTGCGTCCACGCCTCACGCGGCTGATTTATTATTAATTACGACATGGATGTTAGGGATTCATTTGAATTAATTGGAGGCCCCGTCGAATGCCTCGCGAACCTCCATTTTCTCTCCGCATTAGACGTAACACTAAAGGGCACGATGGCGCCGCGCATACTTGAAACGGTTTTCTGTTTCTTTCTTTTTCCTCGGGAGAGATTCAGTTTGATTTTCTTCACACACAATGAAAACACGGAGAAAAAGTCCTCCGAGCACCGGGCTGCGATGTTGCTCATCAAGAGCAGGAAACTTAATCCCAGACCAGCAGCAAAAGAAAAGAAAGAAAAGGTTTGATGGGTGTAAGCAGAGAAGGGAGCATCTGATAGGCGGTCTGATAGGTTTCTGGAGTCGAGGTGAGGTGAAATGCCTCCTCAATGCAGGCAGATGCATTTCTTTTGAGATTTATTACGCCTCCCCCCCTCTCCCCGTGCTGCCGGAGAGTCGGTAGCTTCGCAGGGTTGAGGTTGAGGTTATCAAAACTCAGGCACATAAAGCTGCTACAGCGACTCTTGTGTGGCTTTGCTTTACAAGGCCGGGCTTGATTTACTGTCGTTTCAGAAAGGCTGTAAATGAAAACAACCAGAAGGTGAATCTGCGCGCTGATTTAACACCAGATGTTTTTTTTAACTGTTGAAATTCGGCAATGAAGGACAGGAATCAACAGCTTTTTAGACGCGTTTTCTCATAGTTAATAACCGAGTGATATACAGTAGTTGAGGAGTTTATAGCGTGAGTGTTGCACGCCCTCCTACGCAGGCTGAAATATTATGCTCCTGCTCCGCTACGGCGGTCGACTGTCGGTTCTGTTGATTACACACAGATACAGTGAATCTCCGACGGCCTCATCGCTCCGTGGCGTCTCGCACAGGCTGCTTGCTGAAGCTGAATTAATGGATTACAGTAGCATCCTCGGAAAATGAGCCAGTCCCCACTGATTGGGCAGATGCTCGCTGGCAGGTATCCGGCAGTACAGCACAGGCCTAGAGTGTGTATCTTTACACACTCGTGCGTGCACAGACCTGCTGACACAGGACAGGAAGTGTAGAAGAAGAGAGAGGGGTGGATTTACAGTGTCTGGGTGGAAAACCAACAACTGATGTCAGGAAGTGTTTTTGGTAAAAGCTCCCCTCACCTTAAATCAAGCTTTATGAGTGGCCAGTGGGTACTTCTGTCTGAAATCATGCAGGTAGAGGACTTTCTTCCCCTTGACGACCTGCCAAGGAGCTTTGCCTTAGAAAATACTACAGTCCAGGGTTCACTGTAAATGTTTTTTTGTTGTCCCTGACTTGCCCAGTCAGGTGTTACGGTGCCGCGAGAGGAACACCCAAATGCACCAACCGAGGCGGGGTGACAAACAGAAAGCCGAAATCCAAAAGGGCAAAATGTAGTCGACAACAGCAGGCTGATGAGATTCAGAGAAAAACTCTAGAGATGCACAAAAACTTTGAAAAAGGACCAGGAAACAGACAACAAAGGTAAACATAGAACACAGAAGGGAAGCAGACAAAGACAGGAAGTGTGAGGCAAAACACGACACACGAGGAGTCCTTCAACATAAAATAAAAAAATAACTACATTAAATTCACGACATGTCATCGGGCAGCTGACTACTTCCCTGAAACACATTTTTACACATTCTTAATTATCATGAAGTTAATTTTCATATCAAATCTTATCGACTTTGATCTCAAACTCGCGGCACACTGCACAAAACACGCCACCAGATAACCTGCTTCCAGGATCATTTAAATGTTTTGCTTGTGCTTCAGTAGCCTGCCGCTATTTTCATGTGAGTAACTGATTATTAATGCACATGTGCGGCTCTCAACGGAGACGAGAAAAGAAGGGAGATGTCTCACTCTGCAGCTTCTTCCAGCATCCGCTACAAAAGGGGGCATTTTGCTTTACTTTCACTTTTATCCTCTCTTCAGTCACTTTGGGGGGAATAAACACCTCTTGACTTTATCTAAATTAATCCCTCAGGCTTCTTGTGTCACACTTTTATCAGCGGCTCTTTGCTGAATTGTTGCCTCGCTGAGTTTTTCTTTAATAGAGAGATTTTTCATCTATAATTAAATTGCAGTAGATGATGCTGAGCTGACTTTTAAGTTGTGATTATTGAGGGGAAAAAAGGAAAAAAAAATTCTAAGCTTTTTTTTAAAAAAGCTGCACTGAGAAATTTGGGAGCACAATAAGCTGCATCCACAACACTGACTAATAAGGCTGTTAGTGCTGAAACACTATCAAACAGTTTGGCTATTTACAGCTTTAAGACCAATAATCACTTTGGTTTTATCCCCGATTTGATGTCCAACAGCTCCTGAGGGAAATGTCCCTGCTGCTAGTTGCTAACACTGTTTGCGGGTTGTCCGGTACATTACAGTGAGTTAATCAGAGCTTTATTTCTTAATAAAAACAGCTGCTGTTGCTTTAAACTTCAGCAACTTCAGCACATTGAGTAACCGCAGGGTCGGTTATTAAGTCCGTGATCAAATATTGATTATAGCAGCTTTAAAGGGCGACTGAACGCCAGCTGAGAATCCGGTTTTTCGTTGACATCCGGCGTTGTCGCTGTTGTTCCTCAGGGGTGTCGCCTGGGCTCGATGACATCATTTGTTTGGCGCCCTGCTTTTCAGCCTCTGTGAAGAAATTACTCCATTTAGACATTGATTCAAAGTGACCGTCTTTGTGAGGAAAAAAAAAAAAAAAAAAGGCTCTCTGTCTGTGACGTGAGCTTGCGTCCCCGTCCCTCTTTGTCCCCGTTGATTATAAACTGAAGCTTGGCCTCGGCGGCGTTTTTTTATTTTTTTTGTCAGTATGTATCGATTGCGAGGGAAATACCTGGAGTCTGACACGGCCAATTTGTCATGAACAGTAGAGGTGCAACACCCAATGCCACTTTTCCAGGTCCAATTCATCACGCCGTATTGACTCGCCTCGGCTTCTTCCTGGCCATCAATTACAATCTCGGCGTTGAAGGCGTCGGCGCCGTGCTCAGGAGATACCTCTGCGTTCTGACTGTGGACGGTGTGAGGGTAGTTTGAGCTTCTCGCTCTCGACCGATCCGTGTCGGGGTCACTGTGACTTCATCGACAGTCCTCTGCGGGCGTCGTCTCCTTTTATTCATCCTCTCTTAACCCCGACACACACCTTCCAGTATTCAGCGTTTGCCCTTCGACACCGCTTCCTCAAAGCTACCGCTTCCCGAGAGAGAGAGAGGAAAAAAAAAAGAAGAAGAAGCTTCCCGGAGCAGATTGATAGATTCAGGACATAACGAGAAGCCTCTGACTCGCGGGGGCTGTCAGGTGAGCGCGTGTCTCAGCGCCCCCTGGAGCCTCGGAAAAGGTCAGCGTGCCTCTTAATCAAACATCAGGCAGGCCATCCCCACTGTCAGCTTGGACGTTCGCCGCTCCGCTCCCCCGCCGAGTTTAAAGTTCACTCCCATCTGCTCCCTCGGAAGCTCCCCCGAGTGGCAAAATGGCGTCCGTTATGCTCTCGTAAAAGCTGTCGTGAGGTCGGGCCTGACAGCCGTTTATGAAGGTGATGAAGAGGCTTTATGCTTTCAGATACGAGCCCACCTCGAGCTACAACGGGCGACGCTTGCCGCTCGAGGTGGTTTTCTTTTTATTGACTTTCATGAGGTATACTTTATTTATAAGGTGTCGTCACACATTAAAGGTGATTTTAAACGCTACGCAGGCGTGAAGGGGAGGTTTAGCTCGTCCCTTTTGTTTTCCGAGGGAGGTTTTTCTACGGTGGGTCTCTGATTTCTCGCACGCATCAAAACACGCTCCATAAAAGAATTGTTGCTTTTTTTTTTTCTTTCTTTTACGCGGTCCTCGGAGGTGGCTCCTTTTGAGAAAAAAAAAAAAATCAAACCTGACTGGGATTTATCTCAATAGCCTCGTCCGAACACGTGTGGAGCTCATTACTCATTTATCGTTTGACACATTCCACTCTGCCAGAGCTTTTTGAAATGAGTCCACTCCATTTTTTTTTTTTTTTTCTTCTAGCCATTTTCCAGATAGCGCGTTTTTAATATGGAGACGAGTCCTTCATCTACAAAGCCTCGGCCAGGAGGAATGATACATTACTGCGAGGGCCTCTAATCAAGTTTGGTGTGGCTCATTGGTCCTCCGCGGGCTTCAGCACACTCGAGCACTACTATTTTCCGAAGGCAAATTGGTCGTGGGGATGATGTCCCTCTAATGATTGTTTCTAATGTAAAGCTAATGTACTGGTGATCAAAGCTTGCCTCTGGAATTTAAATGGTGTGTGTGTGTGTGTCTGTGTGAGGTGGAGAGACGAGAAGATAATTGCCTCTCAGAAAGTTTACAGGAAAGTAATTAGGAGGGAAAAAGTTAAAGAATGGGCAGATATTTACCGTGGAGATGACAATGAATGTATCGCGGAGAAAAATGAGATTTTCATGCTTTAGTCATTTACGATATTAGTCAGTGGTAATAAGGTAAACGGGACCAAGTGAGATGGTATATTTTTTATAATATCTGCTGAGCCTTGAAAATCGTTTCTCTTCTGTTGACTCACCATGACGTCTCTTCATGAGAGGCAACGAACGGTGACAGTATTAATGTTTCTAATCTTTTTTTTTTTTTTGATGTTGCTAACATAACATAAAGTGCTAACATCAACTAAC
>OMLP01016531.1:0-10690 GCA_900302685.1 Spondyliosoma cantharus
TGCTGATTGATTACAACTCACGTCAATGATTTATTTATTTTAATAGAGAGAGAGAGAGATTGCTGTTTTCACAATATTAAAAACTCGCCAAATGTGGACAAAAGCAGCCCGAATTTTATTCACCCGCCCAATGTATATTTTCCCTGCCAGATGTAAACAAAAGTAGCCCAATTGGGCGGAAAACCGCCCAATATGGCAACACTGCGATTGATGTTGCCAATCCGCATATTCACTTAACAGTCAATGGGGCTGCAGGCAAGTGGTGGAAGAAGCACTCATAAATATATACTTGAGTAAAACCAGGGATGGTAATAACACATTTCATTCACTCTAATTCAACTTTTCAGTGTTTACTTTAACTCAAGGTTGAAGCGGAACAAAAAGAGAAAACAAAAAAAACATAATGAAAGTCAGTAGCAATCAGGTACACTTGTGTTCAGTGGCGTCTCACCCGTGGGGGATGGGGGTGTTGCAACACCCCCACTTTTACAACAAGGTGATTTCATCCCCCCCAATTTTTCCTAAGTTATTAAACCGTTTGCCCGCCCTCGCGGTGTACCAGCGTACAGAAATGGAGCACACCTCAGCACCCCCATACATGAAAAGAAACCCATTGGTCAAGTTAGACTGATTGACAGCCATCAAGCCAATCACAGCCATTTGACCAAAACCACTCGTCCCCGCTGCCGGGAAAGTAAACACATGCTAGACGGAGCTGCCGGCTGCCACTCACTGCCGCAGACAGCGAACAGAGCAGAGGTCTGAAACGGTTATTTAACTAGTAATAATTTAGAACTTTGTCTGAAAATAAAGGCTGTAGATTACACAAAATATTTCAATATTTTTTTGAAGTTAAACTGATATGCTAGCTTGCAGTGTATCTCTTTTGGTCCACCTTGAGCTTTCACTCATGTGCTGGCTGCACTCTGGCTCGGCTCAAAGGTCAGGGATTTGGGTCTCCATCGCAGCATTACCACTTGGAGGTGTGTTTTAACTGATGACTTACAAGCAGTGGGCTGATCTACGGCTGTTGACTAGTAATCAAAGGAACAGCCGTAGACACTCTTCCTCCCTGCGTCAAAGTTTAGCTGCTAATTTAGCTGCTAAACTAGCAGAATTTTGTTAGCGTGATAAACATGTCTCATAAAGATGCACCATTATTTAATTGATGAAAAAAGCTTTTATTATGAAACAGCAAACTCAGGAAATGTTGATAACTGAACACGAATTCTAAAACAGCTGGACATGAACAAGATGAAACATTTTAACAAAGAAGATGTCTGAAAGTACAACAGGGGCACAGGAGAGAGACTAGTGACTCAGTTAGAAGATACGATATTACTGACAGCTGAACACACAAAGGCTTTAAAAAACGTCTGTTGTCTTCCTCTCTGGTCTCCTGCACAGGCGCAGTTTTGCAACACAGGGTGGACAAAAAAAGTAAATTTTTCTAACACCGCATCGATCACAGAGTAAAGACAAGAGTCAAATGAAACAGTCATGATAAACTGTGAAAATGGATCAATAGAAATCAGCGAAATCAGCAGCTGCCCCAGAAAGACCACAGTTCTCTGCCTGAATGCCTACTACCCAGGTTCACCACCACCAAGTGATTTTACTGGTTAGTCACAACCTTTACCAACGCTTCCCTCCCCAACTCACTGGATCCACCTCAATTTTGCATAATACATACATAATGCATCCCAGATGGCCTGTCAAATATCACTGGTGATTTTGGATACAGTAGATGAACCAACCTTTTATCATGCAGCCACGTCACAATGGCTCAGTCAGTTGGCAAGATCACAGACAGTCACTGCTAACGCTCTGAGCATGTGACTCTAGCCCTTTTTAGATAGAGAAGGCGGCACATTTGCTCCAATGTAAGGCCGGCAAATTGCACAGGAGGGCCACAAGGCCAAACTCTTGGGGTGGGCAAAAAAAATACAATGACACCACAGTGTTTTAAAACCCACAATGAATCATGGTGGTGGGCATGGTCCGGGGCTGTTTTGCCTGTTATCCTAGCTTGAGTGAATGCGGTCATTAAAGCAAAAGGGGGACATAACAAATACTAAAATACTCTGAAATCCATGAGCAATTACAAAGATTCAACTTTTCACTCAAATGGTTAAGCTGATCATATGTAATGAAAAAAGAAACAGTTTGGGGAGCCCATTAGCTCAGTTGGTAGAGCGGGCGTCCCATGTACAGAGGCTTTGCCCTCGCTGCCCCCTCTCCCATCCTGTTTCCTGTCATCTCTGAAGCTGAAAAGTCAACTTTTCACTTTTCACCTGCAAACATAGTGGTTAGATAATCTGGATAAAGTCTTGTCATTTTCAAACCTATCTTTGGACTTTGTCATAGCGACATCACCGTGTTCCTGGAGCTGTTCCTTTACAGTGTGTTAGGGTGGACTTTTCCCTCTCAGTCAGGCTCCAGTGGCTTTGGCAGGGCTGTGAGGAACGATGGTACCTGTAAGTGCAGGAGATATACAGCCTCTGTTCTTTTACAGAGAGAGAGAGGAGTGTGTGTGAAACGTGCACGCCTACAAACACACGGGCGCACGCACAAATACTCGGGCAGGCCAACACACTTGTGCAGCAGTCCTGAGACTGACACTCTCCTCACTGGCTATAACAATGATGGATGCGGAGGGCAGCGCCGGCAGATTGCTTAGCCAGACAGAGAGCAGAAAAGCTGAATAAAAACACAGATTTTTCATTCCATCCCTTCTTGCTCTCTGTCTTCTTCTTGTTTTTTCCTGATTCCCTGATGACCACCACTCCCCGGCCCACCCACACACACACACACGCACTTACTCATATATATATATATATATATATTTTCTTTACTGCTCACCAGTCCGTCTTATGTTGTTTTTCAGTCTCTCGAACGATGACCTGTGAATTAGTGACAAACCTCAGAGGCTCACATGTAATATCAGCAGATCGATACGCATCGTGAGGCCTCCAGGGTTACCCGTTTCCATGGAAAGACAAAGCTAATGGTTTGATGTGTGAATTTCGGTCTATGTGTAAAGAGTAATTATATAGGACACTTTAACACATGGGAGGTAACACTTTTGTTCCTGTTGAAAAACAGTTGTCATTCTCCCACCAGACACACTTCATACTCCTGTTTCACTTGTTTAATACTTGCCTTTTAGTTTCGAACATTGCTGTAATCCTTTCAACTTTACACATTTAGTTGATGATTCACGTGCACACAATGATAAGAAGCAGAGTAGAAACCAAGTTTATTTCCACAGAAATGTCCTGTGAATGAACTGTGTGCGTTGAGTTTAAAAACAAGAGCAGTGAGCTTAGGCTTCAGAGACCCTCGAGGAGCAGATGCGTTTTGAATAAAAGATGAACTTTAATTTTAAAATCCCCACATTATTCAAGCTTGAATGTTCATTCTTGAGCTTGAAAGAGCAGCTTGAAAAAAAAAAAAAAAATCTTTCTCAAGTTTCATCTTCATTTGTTGTTCCCAGAGCTTTTTTAAGCACATCTTCCCTTATTGGATGGTACTCCATGTCTGCATTTAAACTGTAGACGAAGGCCTATCAGTCTCTCAGATGTTTCTCTCTCCTAAATGCTATAGCATGCAGCAGGGCTCAAGGCTAACGGCATCCAATTGTCCCTCAGTTAAGGACATCAGAAAATGTGCTTGGAAAGGATTGAGAAAAGACGCCTAGCAAAAGACAAATTCAATTGGCTGCTAATGTCTACACTGACTACATCAGATCACGTCTTCTCAAGCTGTTACCATACTTATCCGTCTCTGCACGTTGCTAGTAGTGTTGGCCCAATGAAAATATGAAGCGTCTGAGATGTTCCCCCAGCACTGATCCATCTATCCCCTTCAGCCAAAAACATCTACATCTGTTTATCTACAAATAGCTGAATATATATGACAGTATTTGGGCCATATTGAGGGAAAAGTATTGCAACATCAAGAATAAAGCCGTAATATCATGAGAATAAGCTGCAGTATTAAAAGAACTAAGTCACACTGTCATGAGAATTAAGTCATATGTTTGATGAGATGAAAAGTCGTGTTATGAGCAGGGTGGGAATTTCACGGCGGCCCCCCACTGCCCCGCACTGCCCCGTGAAAAACAAAATCTTCGTGCAGCCACAGTGGCCTTTGTGCCCCTGGCCCTGTCTAAGTTCCATGCAAAAAGCGACCGGTCAGCGTAGTGGGCTTGCCTTGAATTACAGCCACCTGAGTGCACAGTAGTCACGCACAGTAACTTAAGTGAGTTTGCAGTTCGCGCAGGCGGAGTCTCATCATCACATCAATGATCTCACGTGAAAGCCTCTCAAACAGCAGCAGCATGTCAAAATGGAAGAACGACACTTACAGCACAGCAAGCGAGCTCAGCTGGTTTTGATATGATACGTAGCTGACTTAGTTCAGTAAAGTTGGAAACAGATTCAAACTTCCCGGATCAATAACTCATAGACGAAACATTGTTAAAACCCACCGACGACTCTGAACTACCGTAGTAAGGCAGAGCTACAACCGTATTTTCATCAAAACGAGCGGTCCTCCGGCTGGAAATATTCAGTACCTTCACTAATATTCAGTGTAGTGTCACCAAAATCACCTAACCCTAACCCTACTTTAAAAAAAAATAAAAAAAAATCTATAATGTAACATGAACTTGACATTGGTATTAAAAAATGTTTTAATACATAATACATGTTTTATTATAAATTAAAATGTGACGGTATCAATCTGAAAGGTAAATCATCAATGGCCTTTGTGCCGTGTCATGTGGCCTTGGTGCCCCTAAAAAGTTAAGGCCAAATGGCTATGCCCCTAAAATGACGAAATTCCAACCCTGGTTATGAGAATAAAGTCACAATTTTATGAGAAACATGTGCTGGTACCTTTAGGTCATGTGTAATTTTTGAAAGGGGAAATTTGAGAAAATGAGTCTTCTCCTTATATACAATTTGAATGTGGAGCACTTTGTGAAGTTGTACTTGAGTATTGGTTTTGCAAACAAATAAATATAGGTTCAAAATATCTGGTCCATAACAAGCTACAACCTTATTGTCATCAAAATGAGCTGAACTGTATTAGACTACATTTGTCTTTATACACAGCTGTCAAGCAAGAACCCACTGACTGTCTACAAAGTGCAATGCTGAAAACAAACATATTTAATATTTTCATTTCCTATGCAGTGTACCTTAATATCCAGCACAACCACTAGGGGTAGAGCCATATCAGTTGGCCAGAATTTCATGCGATATTGGCTGACTGCAGAAATATATTGTTATCGGCATATATCGATATCAGTGTTGTTGGTATTGATATATGCCGATAACGTATTTTCGTATTTTTTCAAAACAGCTGATATCAACAACATAATATGTTGTTGATATCAGCCAATACGAAAATGTTTTGATTGAAGTTTACTATTTCAGTGTGCAGCTGTCAATTTAGACAATAATACAAATGTATTGTTAAACTCTAAAATATGCCTTACTGAATTGCATGTTCTGAAATTATTATCTTTTTGGTGACAATAGGGTTCTGATGTTCCAAAGAATAAAGTATCGTCACAATTTTTAGACTTTATTCTCGCCTTACCGCTCACATTGTTATGACGCTTTATTCTTATTATATCATGACTTTTTTCTCAATGTATTTTTTTTACTAGTAATATTAAAGCTTTATTCTCATAAATGATTATTATAGTAATCTATAGTAATATAAGTAAGTTATACTAATTGTCCATTATAAACTGAAGCACTTTCATCAGGCAAGATACTCTCCTCTTCTCTGCGTCTATGTAGAATGTGTGTGCTCCTTCAGGACTGAATCAGCTCTAAAAAAAAGACATTCAAGCACAGACCATAGTCAAGCCTTGCCTACCCCTGCTCATTTCCTTGATAGTATAAAAGTGTGTATAGGTGCACAACGTGAGCATGGATGTGATCTAAAATGGTTTGAAAGACTATTTTCATTCCAGCTCAATTCTAACATAGTTTCTCTTTTTTATCAACCTGTTACTCTTCTGCAACACAGTGGAGGGAGATTATTACGCCATCATGACTTAAATTATGGTTAAGCAGTTATGGGTTCTTTGAAATTCAGAGTGATACAGGGCTATAGAGTTCGATACTTGGTATGGTGCAGTTGAATTAAAGGGGACAATTGGGCCTTGGTAGAGGTATGCACTCTACTGAGTGCCATTCCTGTTAAAGAAAGGAGGGTCAGTGAATCTTTATTTGATTTTCATTAACTCTCAAACATCAGTATAGATTCAGCCTCAAAATCCCAGTATCAGTATGGATGGTGGCAACTAATGGAACAACTGCACTGAAAGAGATGGAGGAAATACAAAAGACATCCACTTGTTTTGTCTAATTCAGACATGTAGCCTGATGTTAGCTTGTGTAAGTTTACCTCATCATGTATTTATTTAGATCTCTTTTCATCCATGCCAGGAAATGAACAAAAGGTCAGTCCATCAGCAGCAGTAACAGCTACTTTTACTGAGTGAAAAGCCCGACAGTGAAAGGAGCTGGCATGTATGACTGCATGCATTTATTATGGACTGCGGCTGCCAGTAGCGTTTTTTTGTGATTGAAATAGCATGAGAGTGGCTGAGGATTCAGGTAGTGTACTCACACTAAGAGGAAAAATACTTGAAATTATAATGCCTTGTGAGAATCATTATGTGGGATTTCCACATCCAGAGCAATATAGTGCATATATAATCAAACAAGCTCCATTAATTCATTATGTTAGAACAGCACAGATATGTCAATATGCGAATTTTCATTTTAATTAATTAAAAGCCAGCATCATGACCTTGGAGATGGAGTGAATGGAAGGAAATCAGTAGAGCGGGTCTGAGGGCGGCAGCAGTCTGTGGTGTATACCTCAGAGACACCCCCGGTTTCATGAACACTACAAATGTAAGATTTGCTGAGTGTGAAGGCTGGGGCCATGGAGGGACCGATGGAGTACCAGCCCTTGTCGCACCTGAGCAACTTGCATTTTGCTGATAGCAAGGCGCCGAGGGGTCTCTGAGCTGGTGAACGTCGTGATCCAGGTCAAACAGCAGACAGCCCCGGAGAGAGAAGAGAAGAGAAGAGAAGAGAAGAGAAGAGAAGAGAAGAGAAGAGAAGAGAAGAGAAGAGAAGAGAAGAGAACTGACAATGGACAGAATTGGCAGGAGCATGAGAGTTACAATTAATAGGGGGAATGAGAAGAAAAGGATAGAATGTGAAGATGAGATTAGAGAAGAAAGTAATTAATTTAAGAGCACAAGAAGTAAAAGGAGAGCGGGAGCAAACAATGATTCAAACATAAAGTGGATGACAGGATAATAAGAGAAAGCTGTAGAAGAACAGAGCAAAAATAAAAAAAAAGGGGTGGATGAAAAAAAGTATCCCATCATTTTGAAGGGGAGGCGTCATGCTGAGTGTCATATGTTGGTGCATTACTGCTGGTTATATTGTTTTCTATTATGTGCTGTGTTTTGTGTATTTTGTTTAATTGCATGTTTTATTAATCTATTTTCATTTGTTTTTCCTTTTGATTTGAGTTGATTAATTGCATGCTTTGGAAACAGACAACTATGATTTTAGGCAGCGAATGCAACCCTTTGACTGACAGCTGCACCAGCCAATCGGCCCCGCAGAATGATTGATAAGCAGGACAGGTGCCGGATACAGGTGTGCTTTTGGAACAGATGCTGACACATCGTGAAGCGGCGTAGCAGCAGTCGGGAACCTCGAGGCCTGACCAGAGACACCAGTAACGGTGTAGGAGGCCTTTGGAGGTAGTGAGTCCCTAACCGAGACGCTGCTAGCTACAAGCCGAGACGAACCCTGAAGCAGAGAAAATGACTCCTGTGATTGTAGAGCAGGCTGCTGGCCATCTCATGAAGTCTAGGTCCACAGGCGTCGCAGGAAGCGATGCAGCTGAGGTGGAGGTCGGACGAGGGATGGGAGCAGACGAAGGTCACAAGCAACAGCAAGATTTTCGGTGGAGGACGGCATGGCAGGTCGTGGGAGAGACGGCGCTAAAATACAGGAGGACAAAGACTGCACCATGGTCGTGAGCTCTTGGACTGTTACTTTTAACAGTGTTTTAGTTCTGCTTTTAAGAGCAGATTCCCCTATTTTAAGAAAAGACATTGTCTTAACCAGTTCTTGTGCAATAAATGTTTTCTGTGTACAATCAAGTTTGGGTCATTGAGTACTGCTCACCCTCGTATAAAAGAAGTTGCATTTTAAAAGTGGTGGTTCGTGATTAACACCTGAACGGTTGAAAAAGAGAAAAAAACACCCTTATGACAGAAGCAGCAGAGGATATGAGACGAGGGGAAAACAGACAAAAGAGGGATGAGAAAAATGACAGGAAAGAAGCAAAGGAAAAAAAAGAGAGAAGGAAGGGCAGCTGGAGATGAGAGGAGAGAAGGGAAGGGTAAGAAGTAGAGGGGATAAGAAAGGAGAGGAGACAAACAAATGAAGGGAGAAGACATGGCAGGAGGAAAAGAAAAGGGAAGTGGGGAAACAAGAGGAAAAGGAGGAAAGGGAAAAAATAAATGTAACAGGGGTGTTATAAGCATGAGATGAGAGAAAATTAAACAAAATTAAGTAGAATAGACTAGAGGAAAGAAGCAAATGGGTGGACAGAAGACGAAACAAAGGGAGACAGGAGAGAGGAAACAGGAAGGAAATGAGTGGAGATGCTGAACATTTCTGTCTGCTGAGATTTCGGAGCTGTTCTGGGGCCATCGGTCCAGTGTGGAGACACACATATGCACACAGCGTGACACTTCATGTGTGAAGCAGCATAGTGAGGTGTCAGCAGTGAATGGTGTTGAAGCACCAGGCTATTCCAGTGCTGATCAGACACTTTCAAACACCCCTATTTCTTTCCCTCCCTCTGGAGATTCTCAGCTGTCTGACGAACCAAGCAAGTTGGTGAGACGCCAACAAAAAAAGAGAAGCGGCTGTGAAATCGAGGCACTGATTCCAAAATCCCTGGCTCCGTTTACACAGCTGGGGTAGAGCCAGTTATTTCCTACATTTCCCAGAATACTTTACAACAGAGCCCGGTAAGAGGATTATCAATCAAAACAATGAGCTATACGAGCATATAACAGCAGTGGCTGAAATAATAAGCTCAGTTGTATTGTGTTGCCTCATCCGACCTCCACCATCTACCCTGTTGCTGATGGGGGGGGGGTCCCACAGACCTTCCATACATTTTGTTTTTTAGAGAATTCATGCATTCAATTCATACATAACATGATTGACATATGCACATTGTTCAATGCAGCATTGCAAATGCTAATGTTGGTCTGAAGCGGTTAAATAATGATGATGGCTTCAGCAACATAATATAACTCTAATACTAGAGAGTAACAAAGTGAGCAAACACAGGTGCAAAACGAACACAGAGACACAACTGTGTCTAGTGTAAAGCGACACACTATACACCTTCCTGTTGCGGCCCGCACCACTCGCCCCAGAGCGAGCACTTCGCTCCACTACATCAGCTGGCCGGCTGGTACCGCTATCCCTGAGAGCAAACAACGGTCGCTCAGCAAAGTCACAACTCTTCTCTGTTCTGGCACCTCAGTGGTGGAATGAACTCCCAACAAATATGTCAGGACAGCAGAGTCACTCGCCATCTTCCGCAAAAGACTCAAGACTCACAACCTCGACCCCACATAGCATGACTCCCTCCCAACCCCCCAACCCTAAACCCTAACCCTAAAAAAATGTATATGCACTTGTATGTTCTTACCCTTAGCTGCTACTTATCAAGGATACCTTAAATGCATATGTTCTATGATTTAAGTGCTACCATGCTCAGACGAGCACTTGAAAATTGTATTTTCTTTCTTCTTTCTTACTTTATTGACAGTAATTTGTGTTTCTTTTTTGTGACAAATATACTTATTGTAAGTCGCTTTGGACAAAAGCATCTGCTAAATGTACTAAATGTAAATGTACATGTAAATGTAAACACAAAACATTGGGTCACTAGGCGTATACAAGTGTATTGTCCTAGAATAAATGAGGGACAGAGTATTAGAAATAAATATCTCAACACAACAGGACCACAGCTTACTGACCACAGAGTTCAGTCAAGGTGTGTGTGACCTTCAGATTGGACCGTGGCGAACATTTGATTGCATTACATTCTGTTCTATTGAGACTGTTCTCGATGAAGAAGCTGGTGTCCCTGCTCTATGACGGGTCTCTCTCTGTGTGATTGCTAACCAGCAGTGCAAAGTGACAGCTCCAGAAAAGAAGCAATTTACTCTTTAATTGTAAAGGACTGACAACGGAAACTGACATTTACTATTGACATTTTGAATAGATGAAACATTTTATGCTATCACACTCATTTCGTGCTACAGGGAAGGGAAAAAAAAATAAAAGCTGGTCATGAATTCAAGTCTGTAATAGTGTTCGAACGTGTAGCACTGACAAAAGGACAATTCATAAAAAGCAATAAACATAGGAGGAATGTTTGCCTGTCCAGACACTTTGTTCAGGTGTCCACATATTTTTTTCAATCAGGTGTGTGTAATTCAAGTTAATTATGTTAACATTTTCTGCATGTAAGCATGCTGTACATTAGGATATGTCTCACTTGTCAAAAACCCAATAAGCCTGACTGTGGTTTAGACTTATAT
>OMLP01016532.1:0-11096 GCA_900302685.1 Spondyliosoma cantharus
CACGGACACGCACACACGCGCCGACGCACACACTGGCGGCTGGTATTTTGACTCTGAGTGTGATTGATACCGGGCTAGATTTGGAGAATCACTGTCATTCGTCTCTCCGCAGATCAAACAGCCACATAATCTCCCATAAAGGAAAGAGAGATGGAGGGAATAAGACAAAAAAGGGAGGGATGGAGAGGGAGAGAGAGGGAGGTGACAAAGCCTCCTCATCTGTGAAGTGTTTTTCATAAAAGACGACCCGCCACCCTTAAAAACACATCCATCATTCAGCTCCATTAAACTGCTCCTCGGCCCGATCGAAGAGAGAGAAAGAGATCCGGCATCCGAGAGGACAGATTCAAACGCGAGTGTTACGCCGGCTGTGAACATGTAATCTAGATCTCAAAAAACCCTACGCCACGTGAACGCAGACGGCGGTAGAGACGAGACCGTTTCCACAACCGACAAAAACAAAACACGAGATGACTCCGTCCAGCTCGCCCGGCGTAATCCAAGATCAAAGATGTCTTTGTTTAAAAGGAATGAGGAGCAGCAGAAGACCAGAGACAGAGAACATCAGGACAATTTGACAAAGAGCAAAGTTTAACCTCAAAATGTACACAAGATGGTCAAAGTATAACCACATCAGTTAGAAGTCAGCGGAGCAAAAAATCCAAAATTCTCTTGCAACCGTCTGTCTGGAAGAGCAGCAAGGCACAAAAGCACAGATAAGTTAAACTGGACGTTTCATTATGTCGCATCTTTAGGTTTGAATTTCTGCATCTCTTGTCACAACGCTGTGCTTATGCTCTGGTAAGGTTTAGGCACTAAAGCCGCTTGGTTAGGGTTAGAAAAACATCCTGCTTTGGCTTTGAATTGGTCGCCACGCTAGTTTAAAGCTAGTTAGCCGCACAGGTTTTAGCACGTAAACGTATATTAAGAAACATCAGGCTGCTACGACTTCTTCTTCTTTTCTTTTTATTATTCTTGCCCCTCACCTGCAGGTGTTAGCAGCAGATGTTCGTGAACACACTGTGCATTTCAACTGATCAATTAGCCGCAATGTCACCAGACTCCCTTGACAAATTGTGCATTTTTGAGAGTTTTCGAGTGAGGTGAGACTTGACAAACTTTTCAAAACAGCTACTGCTGATTTCTGAATCACCCGTGCCTTCTTGTAAATTCGGCATTCAATGCAACACATTAAGATGTTTCTGTCCTTGTGAAAATTGTCAGTTTATGTTGGCATCGCGGTACCAGAGTGCGTCTTACCTGCCAACATTTAGCAGCTTTTTGATGTCTGATTTGATGATTTACACTAAATTTATGAAAGAAGACAACATTTTATTAGCAGCTAACGTGTCAAATTGTACAAAGACAGTGATTAGTCACCATTAAACACAACTTCTTTGATGCCCTCAGAGAAAGTTGCCAGACTCCCTCTAAAAATCACTCAATTTTAAACGTTATGGTATTCGGAGTAAATTTAGAAACTTGGTGAAACAGTGTATGTGATGAATTCTGAATTATCCGTGCCTTCTTGTAAATTCGGCAGTAATTGTCAACCAACAATTTGTGTCCCTCTTGTTCTCATTCCTCTTGTTTGTATTCTTCCTCCTCGTGTGCTTCCTGTTGTTGTTTAACTTCTCTGGTGTTATTGGAAAATTGGCAAAGTGCTCCAGGCGCCTTCTGGACTGGAGTTTTTTGTTTTTTGTTTTTTTTTAAGGGCTGATCCAGATTTGTGTCTTGCACAGAAAAAAAAAAACAAAAAACGGTACAACTGAATATTGAATCTGCCTGTTTGAGTTGCACACACCTGTAAGAGAATGAATGTTTCTACTAGACACCTGAAATAATAACTGTTACTGGTGTTTTTATAACATCTTGTCTTTCCTTTCTGTCTCCACAGATGCACCACCCGATTCAAATGAAACCTGCAGACAGTGAGAAATCTAACGGTGAGTGCCACACACACACACACACACACACATTGACAACAGTATCACACACTCATGCATCAATAGCCGTTTTGAATTTGCTTGGTAATAGCTGCCTCACCCGAGTGTTTGCTCGAGAGACTGGGGGGAAAATATGAAGACAGAGCGAGGGGAGCAGAGAAAAAGAGAGATGGGGGGGGGGAACACTAATATATAAATATATTTTTATATGTGTGATGAATTATTAAGGTGCTTCAGAAGGAGGTCAGCGAAAGTTGAATCGTTTTGGCCTGGTGCTGAACCCGCCTCACTCCCCCGTGGCTGCTCGCTCGTACAAACACGCTGTATGCGCCCTCACGCTCGCCGCACGCACATTCTCTCACACGCTTTAAAGCATCCATCACACGCCGCCGTCACACGCCTCGTCCTCAGATCACCTCGTTTTCCAAACTACATATTGCACATCCAGCTGTGAATTGATTTCCTGCGCCGAGCCTCTTCCTCCGTTCCTCCTCATTCTGACGAGGAGGCTGTTGGGACTGTGGGACGCGTCAGGCTCCCTTTTTTAAGGATGTGACCGGCGTTGCTCTATATTTCTCTGATTGTCTGCAAATCTCATGAAAAGATGACACCAAGAAAACGGCTCTTGAGCTATAAATATTTTATGACTTGGGTCGGTTGGGTTTTGTTGCTACTCACATGGCTGCAAAATGTCCTGACTTCTTGCTCGAAGTATCTGGTTTTGCCACCACAAACACATCTGCAAGAAAACCTGACTTCTAATTGATATTATATAGTTTTGTTGCAACAAACCTAACTGCAGAACGTCCTGACTTCTCATTAACATTATCCAGGTTTGTTGCCACAAACATGGCTGCAACATGTCCTGTATTCTCATTAGAAATAACTGGTTTTCTCTCCACCAACATGGCTAAAAAAAAATGTCCCATCTTCTTGTTAAAAATGTTTGGGGCCTTTTGTTTTTGTCGAGTTTTTTTCTTTTTGCCACAAACACATCTGTAAAAGGTCCTGACATCTCGTTAAAGGAAACAGTATTGTTGCAACAAACCTGACTGCAGAGTGTCCTGACTTCTCATTAATATCATACAGGTTTGTTGCCACAAACACATCTGTAAAAGGTCCTGCGATCTCGTTAAAGATCCATAGTTTTTGTGGCACTCAGCTGCAGGTACGTCTTTAAAACAGGATGTCTGCAGGTCCTTAAAAAGTTATTGGCCCTTAAAGTCTGTAGTTGGAATTTGTGAGGTCTTACTTGCTACAAAATTGTATCTAATTTCTATTATCCACCTTCAATTCCTGATGTGAACCTCACACTGTCTCTTAACTTTTTACTTGCACTTACCTTTTGGCAAAAGTATTTTGAACAAATGTTACCTGGAGCATCCTCAGCCTCTGTAGTCAAAGTCAAACGTGAGCATCATCTCAAGGAGGGAATTTGACTTTACTTGATTGCTTTAAAGTGTGCGTGACCTTTCAATCATGGCGGCTCTGGAGAAGCAGGGGGAAGTGGAGCTATGTTTCACCCGTCTATCAACATTTCCCTCATCTGCACTGTTGAATCCTGAAAGGGAGAAATAAATAATCTTTTTGGAATTATAAATATCATTTCTCCAGGTGACATTAAAAAGACACCTCTGAGCCTTGACCCCGCCCGTCCTACTGCAGTATGACCCACAAACTAATAAAGTCAAGTGTTCCTTCATATTTGATTGGATATAATGTCAAAGCAATTGCCGGAGTACATTTTGTTTGCAGTTTTGTTGCCATAAACTTGGTGACAAAATGTCCCAACTTCCCATTAAAGATATCTGGTATCGTTTCCCACAATTATTACAAAATAGTTGCTCTGTTGCTCGAAACAAGTCTGCAAAATGTCTCGACTTGTGGTTAGAAATATCTAGTTTTGTTGCCACGAACACGACTGGAAAAGGTCCTGACTTCTCGTTGAAAATATACAAACTCTGTTGCCACAAACACAATTGACAATGTCCTGACTTCTCATTTAAAACAGTTGCTATGTTGATCGAAACACGTCTGCAACATGTCCAGACTTCTCGTTAAAAATATCCAACTTTCTTTCCCCAAACAAAGCTGGATAACTTCTCGACTTCTCGTCAACGATATCTGCTTTTGTGACCACAAATATGGTTGCAAAATGTCCCGACTTCTCATTAAAAACATTTGTATTTGTTGCCATAAACATGGCTGCAAAATGTCCGGACATTTAAATCCTTAAAATGTGAAATGTATTTTACATTAACCAAAGCTTGGTAAAACAGTTCATGCAGTATCACAGGAATACATGTTGTTTTACTTCACTGTGTCTGAAACGTCGGTTTTACAAGGTCTGAATTTTGTTGCTCTGGTGTTTCAATCTGTTTTAATTGGTTTGATTTTGATGCAGCACAAACGTTCAGTGTAATTTGTCAGGTTCATTATGTTCCGTGATATTTAGTCGAGGCAGATTTGGAAACTAAGCGACGATGTTGTTCAAGTTGTATTTAATGGGAGAACTGAACAACCAACGTGGTGTCTGAATCTGATTTGTTTTTTTATTGTAAGGTTCTGCTCAATTACTCAGTTTTCGAGGGTCAATTCAACCAGGTTGTTGAAACACGTCGTGTAATTTCCTACTTGTCTCTGCAGAGTTTTAGTTTCTAGTTGAAGTTTGATCCCCTGTTGAAGCACGGTGGGATTATGAAATGACAGACGCCTGGACAGTCTTGAGAGCCGACTCGTCTTTGGTGGTTCCTGGTGTTCAGCGACAGTAGAAAGCGTCAGACAAAAGCTAAACGTTTGCAGGTCTTTTTGCATTTGTGCGCTGCGAAAGTTTATTAAAGTGAATGTTGAGGCCGTTGGTTGAGTTTTTAGAAGGACTCTGAACGAGGCTTTCACTCGGGGGCACGCTGACCTCTCAAGCTCATTTGGTTTCAAGATGTTTGCCACTAAAAAGTCCTGGAGATAAATAAAATAAAATGTAAAACAGTAACTTGTCTTGCTAGAGCTCATTCTGTAGTTAATCCTGAGGCCTCACCACATGCATGTGAGAATCTGATACTAATATTGATGTGTTTATGTAGATTTTTGTTATTTATTTCCCTCCTCTGTGCCGGGGAAACAACGAAATCTTCATTTTAACCAAATAACTGATCTGTTTGTTTATTATCTGGGAGCTTCCTGAGGATTTTAGGACACTGAACAGATGTAAAGCACACTGAGGCGCCGTGATGTGTGATCATCGGGTTAAATAGATCAAACTGGCTCGACTTGCGTTGACTGGATACTGATGTCGGGGCTGATAAATCGATGCATCAGTTCCCATTTCAAATTATTGTCTGCGGTTGATTCGCGGCTGCAGAGTCTGAGAAGCCTCGGCAGCAGATATCTGAACATTTTTATTTTAATTCTTTGCATGACTGAGTGAGAAAATGTGTGTTTTTTTTTTTTTTTGGTGCAATTTGTGTGACCTGACCCCTTAAAGCTGAGTAATTGAGCAGAATATGAAAAATGGATTAAAATCAGCTGCAGGTGGAATTCAAAAAAGAACCTCCCTGTAAAGTGACTCCACATCACAGCCGAGTCCTTCAGTCCTGACACGCGAGACGATTGAGTAGCGTCATAAGCCACCTGCTACATCACTGTCCGCCGCTGGTGGAGGGGGGGGATACAATAAAAATGACAGCATCCAGCAAAGGCAGAGGAGGAATCCTTATAAAAGCCATCATCCGCTCCACTGAAATATGGCGAAATACGACTTTATAAGACATAACCGTCAGGGTAACGACGGCGGAACTTAATAAAGCAGCCACCACTCGCAGCCAGAATGGTGAAATATAGAGCAGGCCATACGTAACGTATCCATCCACTTAATGGTAATGACCTTTAATAAACCCAGTGTTAGAGTCGCCGTAACAGTGACGAATGGCCGCTCGGAGGGTTTATTAGTTTAGTCAGTGGAGGAGACGGAAGAAGAAGAGGAGGAGATGGAGAGACGAGCGGTCCGACGCGGAGGTGAACGTTAGCGGTCCATCTCTACTTTGTGTTGAAAGCTCAGCACGGAGCCCAATTCCTGCTCCAATTTATCCCAGAATGCAAAGCTCTACTCCAGATCATCCCAGAGCCGGCTTTATGGGTCTTATCACCCGGGCCCGCCTGCCTGCCTGCCTGCCTGCCTCGTCCAAAAAAAAGAAAAAAAAAGAAAACAGTCAATTGTAACGATATCTCCTCTCTTTCTTTTCTATCGACATAGAGTAAATTAATTACATTGCTGTTAGACTTGTGGTAATCTTCCTCTGGAGTGATGCGCACACACACACACACACTCACTCACGCTGTGTACAAAGGAGTTAAAGCTTTTTGAAACAACACTTATCTTGGCAGCGTATCCCGACGGTTTGTTTTTTAAACACACAAACAATTCAAACAGCAAAATAAACAAGTGCGCTATTGATTTCCCAGAGTGCAACAGACCGCTTATCTCTTTCGCCTCGCGGTAAGAGCTGACAGTTTCCTCATTAAAAATGAATTGGATTAGCATTACATTGAACGCGGTGGGAACACATCAACACACACACACACACACACACACATTGTTTTGGGTTTTTTATTTTTTTTTCTCAGCGAAGAGGATTTCGCTCTCAGCCGAGTTCACACCTCAAAAGTTTTCTCACCGTTACCTGCAGCCGGCTCACATTCCTCGACGTTGCAACCCGAGGAGGAGGGATTGTGTCAGCGGAGGAGGAGGCTTGGGGGAGAGAGGGGAATCCATGAGGGAGACGAGGGGGGGAGGAAGAGGGTGAGAGAGGACGAGCCGGAGAGTCTCAGCGAGCAGTCGGCGTTGAAGTGATAATGAGACATTGATCAGAGCCTCGCAGATGGCATGATGAAATACATGAACTCTGTCTGTGTTCATCTCTCCCCCACTGTCTTTTTCTTTTCTGTCTCTGACTGTTTCTTTTGATTGGTGTTTTGTTCTGTCTCATTCCATTTTTCCACATTTCTTGTTTTTCTTCTTCTTTTTTTACTGTTTTATCTTTTTTCTATTTTGTCTCTTTCTTTCGTTTTTCTCTTTCAATTCTCTTTGTTCTTTTTGTCTTGTCTACTTTTTTCAGTTTAACGTCGGTGTTGTATCTGGTAGAAACTGTGGACGTGAACATGTTTAACCTCTCTTAACCTGCCAGTGTTATCCGCAGATGTTTTGTGCATTTCAACTAATCAAGTATCTGCAATGTCACCAGACTCCCTTTACAAATTGTGCATTTTTGAGAGTTTTTGAGTGAGGTGAGACTTAACAAACTTTGCAATACAGCTACTGCTTAAGTCTAAATCATACATGCCCTTTTTGTGAATTCGGCATTAAATGCAACACATTTAGATGTTTCCTTCCTTGTGAAAACTGTCAGTTTATCTTGGCATCGCTGTAGCTGTTACCTGCCAACATTTAGCAGCTTTTTGATGTCTGATTTCACTGTTTACACTAAATCTATGAAAGAAGACGACATTTTATTGACAGCTAGCATGTCAAATTGTACAAATACAGTGAATAGTCACCATTAAACACAACTTCTTTGGTTCCCCTTAGAGAAAGTCCCCAGACTCCCTCTAAAAATCGCTCAATTTTGAGAGCTGTGGTGTTCGGAGATACTTTAGAAACTTTGTGAAACAGTCTCCATGATAAATTCATGATTATCCTTGCCGTCTTGAGAATTCAGCAATAATTCCAAAACATTAAGCTCTTTCATTCCTTGTTAAAAGTGTCAGTTTGTTAAGCCTCGCCCAGCGAAGAGCGATAAGTGGCTCTTATCTGCCAACATTTAGCAGCTGTTTGATGTCTGATTTCACAATTCACACTAGATTTATAAAATAACCAACATTTATGGACTGTAAACATTACACATTTTTACAAACACAGGAAACAGTAAGCAATATATGGAACGTCTTTGTCACCCGTGGAGAAAATCGCCAGACTCCCTTTGAAAATGTCTCAATTTTGTGAGTTGTTGAGTTAGAAGACACAAAATTAACTTTGTGAAACACTGTCTATGACAAATTCTTCACTATTTGGGCCTTCTTGTATATTCGGCTAATGTTACATCAATCTGATCACTAAGTACGGATGTTAATACCAGGTTTGAACAGGACCAGAGGGGAACAGATGCACCTGTCAGCACATGTTGAGCTCCAGTTAGGGTTTTTAAAAGGTCTCAAATGTCCTTAGGTCTTAAAAGTCATTAATTTGTCTTAAATATGAAATCGTTAGATCTTTATTGCCCCTGCTATGTCATTTTTTACCACTGTTTAATTTAATTTTATCACAATCGGTGAAGCTCTTCTGCCTGAAAGCCCACAGATCTTTAAACCTGCCACCGCCTTGAGCAAGTGTCTTCATACTTTCACTTACCTGTTGGCAAAATGCAGATTAACCCTCCATAAAACTTAATATATATAACTTAGCTTTATATTTCCTGCAATGCTTGAAGAGGAAATCATGTTTCTGTCTTTTTAGTCTGAGAGTTGGTTTAAAATTGTGTTGAACAAGTGTTTGAAAGCAGTAAATGTATAAGTCTAATAGATGTAGACACCCTGCCAAGCTAACTAATGCATTGTTTACTCTGTTTTTAATCAGTACCAAAAGGAAAAGTGTTAAAAAAAGAAGTGTAAATCAACCCGTTGCGGTTCCCTCCTCTCATCTAACTCTTGTCACGAACATGCGTGAGCAGTTTTCCCAAAATGTCGAACCACTCGTCTTTGTATTAAAGCTGTAAACGTTCCCTGACGTCTCTTTTTCTCTTCTTCTTCTTCCTGCAGCGGTTGAAGACAGGAAGTTGTTCATCGGCATGGTGTCGAAGAAGTGCAACGAGAACGACATCCGGGTCATGTTCTCTGCGTTCGGACAGATCGAGGAGTGCCGGATCCTCAGAGGGCCCGACGGACTGAGCAGAGGTGTGTGTGTGTGTCGCTCGGACTCACTTCCACACACACACGCACACACGCACACATGCACTGTAACGCTGCTCAAGATGTGAATAATATTACCAGAGCGGCCTCCAGCAGCTGCTGCTGTTCATTGTGTCGACTCGGGTCGTGACTCAGACTCAATCCTGTCACTATCTGAAGCGCTGGCTGGTTGAAGACGGTCTCTGAGCCAATGGCTGTGTGTCTGGAGTGTGAACGACTTCTTTAAAAGTCGTTGTTTTTAGTTTTTATGCACCTGAAAGAAATAAAAAATGCCTCTAAAAAAAACATCAATCCAACCACTTTCTAGTTCAACCGCTCGTTGTGTTTTTAGGGAACTTCAAAGTATTTTTGCATAATCAGCGGCTCATTTGCATGTTTTCAACCGTGTGTGTGTGGGTTTTTATTCTCCTCACTTCCTTTTTACTGGAAGTTTTTTTTTTTTCCTGGGCTGTCAATGTCAAAAAGAAGACGTTTGTTTACCGTAAACTGTGGTGATTAGCGGCTTCCTGCAGCTGGAAGCGTTCAAACTTTTTTTTGGAGACGTGAACTTCGGGAGACAGTTGGTTTTAAATTGCTCTGCACACGTCAGTTTATTTACCTGGAATAGTCGCGATCAGACTGCACGGTGTTCGTGTCTTTTTTGAGATGCTCGTCGAGTCCTAAATTCTTTCATGTTTGGACTCGGCGACGGTAACCCGGAACAAGGTGCCGGTGACCTGACAGCAACAGTTTAACATGTTTTCCGAGTCAGAGTCAACCTTGAAGTGTTCATGGTCGCTGGGCAGTGAGTCTGTCTTTGTCCTTCCCAGTCAGCGGAGACACTGAGAGTGTGTCAGTGTGCAGCCAGTGAGTAATCTGATGCTTCTGAATCAGGGCCGATAGTCACTGAAATGAATCAAACATCTGTCCTCTTCTGCTTCACTGTGCTCTGTGCGTGTCGTCGTAAGGGCTGGCAAATGTGGCGTCCCGGATGCCAACGTGTTCTCAGTCCCGCCTCCTCGAGTAAAGCATCTTGGTCAGTGGCCTTCAAACTGTGACCCTCCAAACAAAGAACACTTCCAACATCTTGTTAGACTTTCAAAATAAACCCACAGCATCAAACTTAGAGCGACTGTCCATGTTGCAGCATTTGATGCTTGATAAAATATACAATTGTTGCGGCTCACGCTCATCTAATGGTGCAAACGTAAACAAGCCAGCAGCTGTTACCTTGTCTTTTTACGGGGATTAGTTCATTTTAAAGTCAGGCCTCACCTCTTTGCACTACAAGTTCACCCCGCCATTATTTTGAAGGGGTGCTGTTGCTGCATCCTGCGTTTAGTAACCCTAACCCTCTAAAAGGAGGCTTTAACATATGCCGAATTCACAAATAGGCCCAAATAATTAAGAATTCATCAGAAACGGCGCTTCACAAAGTTCATAAAGGCTCTTCTAACTCAACAGCTCACAAAATTGAACGATTTTTAAAGGGAGTCTGGGGAATTTCCCCCCTCGTCATGTCGACGTGGCTCCTTTTGACCTGTAATACCTTGATGCTAGAGTCCGCGTCTGCTTTCGTGCAAAACACTGTGAATTATTCTTAATAATGATCAGATACACGTTTTCCCGACGGTTCAAATGAATACATTTACTTTAATGAAGCATCCTCAGCTGTGACTGACTGCCCGCATCCCTGAGAAATAATTTAACGCTTTAAGACACCAAACCAAAGACGTTAGAAGTAAACAGCAGAGCTAAAGTCGAATAAATGGTGAATCTGTCCAGGTTTCATCAGTTTATTTAAACTAGTCTTGGGGCATTAAGTTTTAGTGTGCACATCTGCGGTGCAGCCCGGTGTGAAAACTGAACAAACCCAAACATCCTCGTGTTTCAAGCTCTGCAGGGCTCTGAGAGGTTCTGGGTCGACCCGAACAGTCAAGCTGAGCTTCTTTTTTTTTCCATATATATATATTTCGTTCTGCGTCCGCTGAAGGCGTTGTATCAGATCCTGTTTTCAACCAGCTGCTTTCTTCAAGGATTTAACAGGAGTCACACCACACCAAGGAGTGAATACAAATGAACTGGAGCGACATCTTGAGGCTGCTGCTGCCACTGTGAATACATGCTTCTCCTTTTTCGCTCTATATATCTCTTTTGCCTCTCTCTCTCTCTCTCTCTCTCTCTCTTTTTTTCTCCCCCTCTCGCTCTCTCAGC
>OMLP01016535.1:0-13562 GCA_900302685.1 Spondyliosoma cantharus
GGATAATTATTAAACATTATTAAAAGACATATCCCAATTTTATTTTGTTTGTGCTCAGGATAAAAACAACTGTCGGCCACCTTCCAAGAACGTACCAGTTCCCACTGTTGGCACCAGACAGTAACAAGCACAGCAAGCGGCAGGCTGGCAAAACAAGAGTAGAAAAATGGACTTTGTGCATCAAAGCTGTGTCAGAAGTCATTACAGGACAGAAGGGGACATTTAGTGAGCCTTTTAATTGTATTCGCACTCGTAGCTTGTTTATGCTTGATGGATAAAGAAGAGTTAACTGTATCTGAGCCTATCTAGCCTATCTAGTATCTAGTCCATCCAGTAGTGAAATGTAACGTAGTACATTGACTCAAGTACCGTCCTACATTTCAGAGGGAAATATTGCACTTTTACTCCACTACAATTATTTGACAGCTTGAGTTACTTTACAATCTAAGAAAAAACAAAATGTGGTCATGCTGAAACAATTACTTGATTTGTTGATTGATTAGGTAATTTTTCATATATATATTTATATATATAAAAAACGTCATGGTCCCAGCTTAACCAATGCAAGAATTTGTTACTTTTACTTTCAATAATTCTAAAAATTCACATCTTTTTTTTTTTTAATAAGTCTGAGATTTGGATTATTGGTTGGACGAAACAATCATTGTTGTGACGTCACTTTGGGCTTTAGTTAACTGTGACAGTAACAGGCACTTTTACTTGTATTGTGAAAAGTACATTGACTACCTGATTATAGTTATATACTTTTATTTAAAGCTCCTGTTGATTTTTGATTCTCATCCCCGACTCATCAAATCTGACCCTTTCAGATGACGACCGACTCGACCTACAATCCCAAATCATCAGTATTACTTTCTCACCACCAGGAGCTTTAAGTAACAGTGACGTTCTCTTACCTGTAACATTGTGTTTTTACAGTAAGGTATTAGTGCTTCCATTTAAAGGGGTTTGAACACTTTCTCACCTACGGTCTTGATTGAATACATCTTTTTTTCATAGCCACAGCATATAACGGTGGAAGCAATGGAGATGCCCTCATAATGTGAGTAAATTGCTTTAATTCAGTGACTTATGAGCATCATTTCTAGGAAAAGCTGTTGGAGGTTGACTCACATCCAAACAATTTGGTTTTTCAAACAAAAAACACAACTTTAATGACCGAAAAAAGTCCCACTGTATGAAAAACCCATAAAAAGGCTTTATGTCACGCCTGCTATATTTATACTGTGGAGATTCAGCTTCCGTAGACTCAAGCCTCCAGACGTGTTCCACAGCGGAGCGTACAGCTCGCTTGTTCTCCACCCACACAGAGTGATAGGTTATCTATACTGTAGATAGAGAGCACACTGGAATAGAATATTCACTCCAGCGTGATAGTCACCAACTTTCCTTTGTGTGTGTGTGTGTGTGCGTGTGTGTGTGTGTGTGTAGATGATTGAATAAACTAATCAGCCAGGCCTGCTAGAGCAAATCACTCCCGATGCTCCCTCTACAATGCACGTGAAATCATTAGATGGGAATCTCCAGCATTAACTAAAACAGTCCACCAATACACAAAGTTGTGCCACATTTTACAGAACTAACCTGAAGCCCTGCTCAGGATTGTTCCCATTGATAAAGTTCTATCTGATGGGCCACAATCATCGTCTGCCTCCTCTTATATAAGAGCGAGTGGTGTTCAACGCGATGCTTGTGCACGTCAGCTATTAATAACAATGTTCACTCTGGCCGGCTGACACTGCACCGTCTTACTCCAAGCTGCGTTGTCCAGCTTACGGTACGGAGTGAGGAGATGCCTGAGCTTTATGAGTTCTGTCGCAGTCAGGGCCAGGAAATCACGTCCACCGTTCAGCTCATATGAAATGTGTGATTCGAAAGGAAGGCGACGACATCCCTATCACTTCCTGAGTCATCAAGGATCCACCTAACTACCTTCTGTCTGTCCCTCATCTCATCGCTCATTTCACTCCTGCTGTGTGTTTCAAACTTTAAGCCCAACTCAGTTGCTGTTTTATTAACTTTTCAACCTAATTCACGACAAGTGGGGAAATGCCAAGACAGAACGTAGCGTGCGTAGCTTATCTGTTCCGAGTCGAGTACTGTACAGCGGAGTGTCTGGCAGTTATTTTCATCCTATTCCAGCCAAAGGTTTCGCGCAGGTGGGCTTACGCATAGAATGAATGGCATTTATGCACAAGCAGCAAGAATTGCGTTGCTGTCTTACTCATCGCTGGGAGATAATGTGTGGGCGGACCCTCTGGGCAATTTCTGATCCCTCACACCACCGGAGACAGAACGAGAAGGTGAGAGAAGGAGAAACAAGAACAAGACAGTGAGAAAGGTGAAGTGTATATGTATGTGTGTGTGTGTGTGTGTGTGTGTGTAAGAGAGAAAAAGGTTATGTGAGGGATGTGAGAAAAAATGTCAGCAGCTAACATCTTGCATGACCTTTGGAAAATGTAGCTCTGTTATAAGGTAGACTCATCGCCAACAGAGCAGAATAACATTAATTAAACCGTGTAGAAGTCTATTTTTGAGTCGAGGATTCTGTAGGAGATGGAAGAAAGGATCCTTAAGGAGACAGAGACTATGTCAGTACAAAAGGCATCATGAGCAGCCATGAATCTACAACAGGATTACAGAAAATTAGATTTGTGTCAAATGGTACGAGGGCACAGCTGAGACAAAAAACAAAAACATTTTGGTAACACAATAAAAGTTTAGAGTGTAAGAATGAATCTCTTTCATTTCCGTTTGACACCTGGATCGACCTGATCTCTAATCTTATTTGTCAGGGCGCTGATTCACACACAGACATGCCTAGCAGAGCAAAACAATAGCTCCTTATTATAGTTGTCATGGTTCAATCGGCCAATCCACATGAAACACATTTAATTATGAGTAAGAAATCAGGGCTGCTGGGTCGCCACTCCTAAACAAAGCACCAAACACTGCAGAGAATGGCGGTCCACGCTGTGAATTAATTTTTCAACCATCTCGGATGTTCACATCCTGACCCGTGAGTGCTTAGTTGTCATTACTACATTAATATAGTAGTACTCAGTCATCAGGGGTTGGACCGTCGAACATTCATTTTGATCTCAAGTACACAGTTTTGTGACACACACACACAGACAGACAGAAAAAAACACAAAAGGTGTATAAGACCACAAATGTGGGCTGGGGGCCTAAAGTGAAGGGGTGTGCGGTTGTTTTTACCAGCAGGACAGCATCAACCGGTAATGCTTTCAGTTTATGGCCCTGTTCCACATTTGTTTTAAATTGCAGATCATTGTAACCCAGTTCCAGCCATTCCTTGTCCACTCTAGCACAGTGGTAATGTTGTCTGTGGACAGATTTTGTCAAATGCAATAGTGCCACAACCATGAACATACAGTCACAGAACGCGGTATGTAGATGTAGACGAGCACGAGCATGTTATCGAAGATGAGCACGGTCCGAGTAGTTCTGTCAAAAGCTCCTTCCAAGATCTTCAAATCTCCCAAACCCACACAGCACCTCCTTTGTATATTCAGTAAATAAAGAAACAGCAAACAAGAAATTTTGGTTTAACGAGCAGCCCACCTACAGTTTAGGGATATTTACTGACCATCTACAGCTAGATCCAGTGACAGCACGCAGCAGCCATGAAGCCCTGTCCTTTTATTGAAGCTGCGGGGTTCACACTCCCTCCAGCTCTGAGCAAAGGTTTCACTTGCGTGCTGGAACTGGCTGGAAAATTATTTTAATTTTGTAATCTCCACTTTTATCGCTTTAATGGGCTTTTACTTCTACCCTTCATCACACCATTCCTGTCTATCCTTACTGGGGATTTCCACTGGATACGGGTCTGCTGCGTTATGGCTGCGATCCGGTTTTGCTCCGCCGACTGCCGTCCGGCAATCCCCACCAGTTGTGTTTTGAGTCCCTTACGCCGCAGTCCGGTAGACAGCTGGCCAAGGTGTTCCCGCGATAATCACATGATCACTCGCGACCGCAGTTACAGGTATGTGTCATAAACACAGCAGTAGGAAGTGTTCCCGACCGAAGGATTAGCAGAAGAGCTTGTGTTTGTCTCTTTTTTGAGATTTGTGTGCTGGTGTCAACACGGATTGTTTTATTTTGAAAAGTACTCTGTACTCGTACTCCGGCATCCGCCAGAAATAGAAGTCCTGCGTATCTCTGCCGGAGGGCTCCAGACTGCCGGAGCTGGGACGGAGCAGACATGCAGCGCACTGGACCTGGTGGAAATTAACACATAGACTAAAGTGAAACCTATCAGCTCCGCTGGCATGGCGCAGACGTAACGCAGCGGAGCCATATCCAGTGGAAATTGGGGGTTACGCTGCCTTAAAGAACGGCACAGGAAATCATTGCTACCTGGTGCCATCAGACTATACAACGCACAAATAACAGAACATAAAACACACGCATAACTGTTGCGCTTCATATTATTCCTGTAGTTAAACCTGCACCGTTTTCTCTTGCACTTTTTATTGCCCTTATATTTTTTTCTTGCCCTTATATTTATATTGTATTTGTACTGAATGTACCTGCTGCTGTGATGACCGAATTTGCCCTCGGGGATTAATAACGTTATCTATCTATCTATTTTACTTGCACTACTTTAACATTTCTTAGTCTCTATTCCCTTCACATATTGCTCCTCTGTCTTCGCCTGTCTACAATATCTGTACTCCACGTGCATATCGTCACTTCCTTGACACGAGCCGCCCCGAAGTAGAAATCTCTGCATGGCTTGATTTGTAGTTAAAGGTTCTTTCATTATTCAGGAACAAAATGTGAAAATGTGCGATGAGCCGCTGTCAGTGAACCAATTCACATTCCTTAACCATGAGCTACTGCTTCACACCGTCACGTCTAATGTTGTCTGTAGACACTCACGCCTCTCGACTGGTGATGTCTGATCAACCTGAGGACATAACAACAGCATATATCAGACCTACTAGCTTTGTTAGTAACAAGATATTGATTTGGATCTTTGCCCAATAGAATGATGATATGTGTCTGCTTAGTTTGGCCAACTGACAAGAGGGAGTTTTTTTTCCCCGACTCCCCTCTTGCACTCTCTCTTTAGTCCCATCTATGCCAGACATCCCGTCTGTCATCTCTCATCCATTTCAGAGCGTCTCTTCCGGTGTGAAGGGAGACCCAGGAGAGTGGCAGGGGCATCTGAGACATGGCACGAAGATAGGGGTTATAGTGCTCAACAGACACTGTCTGTCTCTGAAGCCCTCGGCCAGATGGCCACTGTCTGCCAGGGACATGGCCAATCCCCCAGATTCACACATACAAAATAACACACATGAACATACATTAAATAAATATGTTGCTATAATATAATACCGTAATATATATGTGAATTAATATATGCAGCGAAATAAGTATTCGCACAGAGGTAAGGTACACATACTGTATTTTTTTTATTTTTTTTTATATGCTGATTGCTTGCATGCCAGCAAAAGTTAATGATGAAAGCTGGAAAAATGCATAATAATGTTTACGCCATATTTGTTTTTCTGAGGCACATATGCGGTTTTGTTGTCCGTCCCGTCACTGGCAAACGCTGACTGTCACATGGCAGCCGTGCAGCACAAGGCCAGGCAACTGAGCCTGTGTTTGATGATGAAGACCCACTTCTTTTCCAGGGGGACATCTAACCTTCTGTAAGCCCCCCAGATCCACACACAGATGGACTCATCTTTCCTCTACCTCCCTCTCTCGCGATTCTCCCAGGCGGAGCCATTCATCCTGCCACAGGCAACATATGTGCTGCTTCTAGGAGGGAGTGCAAAATTGCATATTAGGGCCAACTCTGAGATCTAGCATATTTATTGTTCTGTTGGACTGTCTGTGTTGATGGACAGGCTTGTAATGCGACCTCTTCTGTTGTGCCATCTCAACTTTACTTTGAAGGGTAATTTCACACATTAAAGTGTGTTTACAGGGTTTGATGAGTACTTTTTCGCATATCTTGGAGAAAAAATAAGCATAACGTGGCTCCAGAGGAAGCTCCATGTAATCTGATGAATTGCCTCCAGTGACGTCTACAAGTTGCATCATTGGTAATGTAGGTGCCAGGTTTTGGAAAGGAAGAAGAATGTGTTCAATAAATAAAGCGATATCTCTGGTTCCGCTGTATACATTTCGATAATCTGTTTTCTAAACTGTCCATAATGAGTCCACCAGTGTTGAAAGAGTGCAATTCTCAACCAGTGGTTGACATTACCCACAACGCCATCACTGTTGCCTCCCCGGGAGCCACATATATGCAGTAGTGCTCCCAAAGACCTGTAAACACACTTTAATGCATAAAATAGGGTCGACATAGTATTTTAGCCTAAACTGAAGAATCAGTACAACATGAGGAAAAGCCATGAAGAGTGACGGAACTGTCTGTCAGAAAGTGAGCCAACATTGCTCACCCTAGGTGATCATCATGCAGGTTGTTGGCCGTTTCAGGTTGCGCTTGAAAGCCAATTACCTCATCTAATATTCCTTTCACTTCAACAATGGCTGAAGATGATTAAATGCAGTTTTCATCTGGGTAGGGGGCTATTAAATGTCCCCACCTCTGCCACTCTGGAATCAGCTCTTCATTAATTTTTTTCTTAAGAAGAATATAGACCTGAGAGTGTAAGATTACTGTCAAGTACTCGCAAAGGCAATAATGAAGTCAAACTGGGATTGACTTTGGGGGTATTACCGTTGTTATTGTGCCTAATCTTTCTTTTGGAAAGTGTCTTAATCCAGCCGAAACAGATAGTAGACGCAGCTTTCATTAGCATCAATAAACACCAATGAACTTGTTTTGTCTTCACCCTAGCAGTAGCAGTAACATTATATATAATCTAGACTTTACTTAACAATTGATTTTGTGCTGATGATATTACCACACTGATTCTATAGCCAATTATAATGTTAAGTTTGTAAAAAGGATGTCAGTCAGTGCAATGTCCATCAATCAAGAAATGATGATGATCTTCCAGACCAGACTGAGCTGATATGTTCTTTCTGACCCCGGTTGCCTGGGGTTCATGAGAGGCTGTAAATTAGTTTCAGTAAAAGTGAATATTGTGTAGTTCCTGTACTGCTGAAAGTTTTTTCAGTGATAGGCAGAATTTCAGTCTGCAGTGCCTTCTGTGAAAGTTAAGACATAACCTTACATTCCAACCACTGTCCTCGGAAGTGAAGTTGGTAAAACTATAGCTGTTGTGTATTGACTGCGTAAGTTTGTCCCTTATGAGCTACAGGACACCCCCCCTTTGTTACATGTTGTAAGTGACGTGTTAAAATCTCTTCCTGAGTTGAGAAGCAATACAAGTGCACCTGCAATTCTCCTTGATCTCCCGTTTCCTCATTATTAGTTGTAGTACAAAACAGTATAGTACACAACAAAACTAGCGACGAGGTAATGCGGCCTCACGTTTGTTATTTTAGGTAGAAAGTCCGAGTTTAACAAGTTTTTCGCAAGTGTACGGCGCAATGTCCAGGCTACAGGCTAATCGCTGCAGCGTGGACAGGACTGCGCCGTTACGGTGGACAGTGCCACTGCGGAGGAGGAGCAACCTCTGTGGCGGAAAGGAGACTGAAGTAAACTGTTCAGAGGAGAAATTTGCATGAGGAAAAGGCTAATTGCTGAACTCAGAGGAAGATGAGGACTGTTGTTTGAAAATGCCTGCACTGGTCAGAAATATAGGACCATTTGAGGAAAACACAGAACAATGGAGTTCATACACCGAGAGGTTTAAATATTTTGTCCTGGCTAACAATATTAAAGACGATGTTCTGGTGCCAACGTTTTTAAGTGTTATGGGAGGGAAAACATTCAACCTACTGCGCAGCCTAGTGCAACCTGAAAAGCGAGGAGACAAGTCCTACAGAGAAACAGTGACAATATTAAAAGATCACTATGCGCCTCTGATTATTGCAGAGAGCTTCAGATTCCATAAAAGGAACCAAGAAGAGGGTGAATCTGTTTCACAGTTGGTAGCTGTACTTAAACAGTTATTTGAACATTGTGAATTTGGACTTTCACTCACTGACACCATACATGACCGGCTAGAGATCATTACATCAATGGAGATGGCTGCCAGAGAAGCACAGCAGCTAAGTGCATCAATCCAAGTGCACAAGTTGTCAATTGAGTCCAAGAACAAGGCAGCAACTGGCCAACCAGGCACCAGAGTGTTGATGTAAGGACAAAGACTGCAGAAACTGTGGTAAGAAAGGCCACATTGAACGTGCCTGTAAAAACAAAAAGACCCAGACGCACAAACAGCATGGTGAGAGAAAGAGTAGTGGCTTCCACAGAAACAAGAAGAAACATGTGAAAAAGATGGAACATGAACAGGATGAACTGAGTGACTGTGAGTCTGATGATGAAGATACAGTGCATGTTTTTTTCTGTCAAGGATGATGATGATGATGGTGATGATGATGGATACTGGGTTACACCTCTACTGGAGAACAAACCAGTGTGGATGCAGGTGGATACTGGTACACGTGTATCCATGGTATCAGAAGCTGTTTACAAGGAAAAGCTGCAACACCTTGCTCTTCGAGAGACCAAGCTGAAGTTAAGGACATACACTGGTGAGCCTGTTCCAGTGTTAGGAGTTGTGGATGTGACAGTGGAACACAATGAACAGAAAAAGGCTCTTCCACTGTACATCATTCAAGGAAATTGTCCGGCTCTGCTAGGTCACCAGTGGTTACAAAAGATCAGACTGAAGTGGCAAGAAGTGTCTGTGGTTATGGATGGAGACACAAGCCCTCTACAGGAGATCTTAAAAAAGCACGCCAAAGTTTTTGATAGAGAACTTGGCAGCATGAAAGTCATTGTGGTTAAGATGATAGTCAAACCAGGAACGACGCTAAAGTCGCTAAAAGCTAGACCTGTCCCGTACTCCATCAAACCAAGAGTCGAGGCAGAACTAGACAGAATAGTGAAGAGTGGAGTCTTGGAACCTGTGAGCACAAGTGAATGGGCTACACCCATTGTCCCAGTCATGAAAAAAGATGGGGCTCCAAGAATCTGTGGTGATTTAAAGTCTGTGAACCCTGTCTTGACTGTAGAACAGTATCCATTACCCCTCATTGATAACCTTTTTTCAGGTTTGGCTGGAGGACAGAAGCATGCAGATGCATGTGGATCCAGAGGCACAAGAGCTGTTGACCATAGTGACACACAAAGGCCTGTACAGGCACCAGAGGCTCCCTTTTGGGATCGCATCTGCTCCGGCACTTTTTCAAAGAGCCATGGACCAGATCCTGAGTGGTCTTTCAGGAGTCCAGTGCTACCTGGATGACCTGCTCATCACAGGACCAGATGAGCAATCACACTTGAAGAATCTGGATGCGACACTACAAAGACTGGAGGAGTATGGTCTGAGAGTCAGGGAAACCAAGTGTGAGTTTTTACGACCATCTGTTGAGTACCTGGGACATGTGATAGACAGCACAGGTCTACACAAGACACCATCAAAGGTGAAGGCTATCGTGGTAGCCCCATCCCCGAAAAATGTGAGTCAGTTAAGGTCATTCCTTGGTTTGCTGACATACTATGTAAGATTTGTGCCCAACCTTGTCAACTGAAGCCGCTTCATGAGCTGCTTAACAAAGCACAGACATGGAAGTGGACAGACAAATGTGAGACAGCTTTCAAAGATGTGAAGATGGCCCTTTCCAAACCTGAGGCCCTTGCCCACTTTGACCCCACATTACCGCTTCAGTTGGCATGTGATGCTTCACCTTATGGGATGGGTGCAGTCGTGTCTCACATCATGCCATCGGGAAAAGAGAGACCAATCATCTTTGCATCGAGGACGCTGAGCAAAGCGGAGAGCAATTATGCACAGGTCGAGCGGGAGGCACTGTCTATAGTGTTTGGAGTCAAGAAATTCCATCAGCATCTCTTCGGCAGAGAAGTCACACTACTGACAGACCATCGACCTCTAACTTCCATCTTTGGTCCGCACACTGGCATTCCATCGCTGGCAGCCAGCCGTATGCAGCAATGGGCACTGTTGTTGTCTGCCCACCAGTATGACATCAAGTATATAGGCAGTCAGATCAGCACCAGAATACTGACGGGCTCTCAAGGCTCCCATTGCCTGTCACACACCCTGATCCCACACAAGCTGAGATCTTCACTTCAAGGAAGTGACGGCTGATCCAGCCACCTCAACGCATGTGAAGAAACACACACGCACTGACCCGGTCCTGTCAGAGGTTATGGATATCGTCACTCATGGGAGAGGAGGGGAGATGACACTAAGTTTGAAACCTTACCTGGTGAGACAAAATGAGCTTTCAGTCCAATCTGGATGCTTATTGTGGGGCTATCGTGTCATCATTCCACCGCCCCTAAGAGAGAAAGTGCTTGCTGAGCTTCACACTGGACACTGTGGTGTGGTGCGGATGAAAGAAAGTCCTCTCAAGGCACACAGTCTCTCAACCGGCGTATCGGTGCTTTTCTGTTGTCGTATCGAAACACACCACATGCGACAACAAAGGTGAGTCCTGCCTCGTCTATGCTCAAGAGACAGCTCCGCACTCGACTTGACCTCCTGAGACCCCAAAAGACAAAGTCCTACAGCCATTTTATGTTCGTTAAAAGCGAATTATATTTGAAACAAAGACCTTTAAGAGGGACTGCAGATGTAGTGAAATGTTTTACTTTGGTTAAGGAAACATCAAAAGTAAAGGGGGAGGGATATGTTGTGTATTGACTGCTTAAGTTTGTCCCTTATGAGCTACAGGATGCCCCCCCTTTTTTATGTGTTGTAAGTGACTGTTAAAATCTCTTCTTGAGTTGAGAAGCAATACAAGTGCACCTGCAATTCTCCTTTGTCTCCCGTTTCCTCATTATTAGTTGTAGTACAAAACAGTATACTACACAACAATAGCTGAACCTTGATTTCACTCATTTAACGTAACTGTACTGATTATAAGCCAACGCATGGTTCAGGGCATTTTTAAGACATTGTTTAGTTGTTAAGAAAAGAATACAAAGTTAAATTTGTAAGTTGCATTTTATGCACATTCACTACAGCTATTCACTTGTCAATCACAGTGGAATTTGTGTTTCTAAAGGGCTTTATGCCACAGCAATTGTACTGATCTTCACAAATGTGACATTGAAAAACATCTACGAAAACATCTACAAGCTCCAGAAATGTTGACTATTGGCATTGTTATTCAAATCTATAGGTACCAAAGCTCCCCGATGTCAAAGCAAGTTAATGGACCTAAAATGTGAGCACAGTTTTAGGATTGTCTGTAAGGGACATCGTCTGTGTATAATATATTTGAGACAGAGTTGGTATTCATGTCTATTGTTCTGCTTCAGAAAGCTGACTGCATATTTAACAAAATGCAATACAATTACAATCTGAAGTGCTTGAATCAACAGTGATAATTGTTAAATGGAACTAAAGCTTTTCAGAGTAATGAAATGCACTGCTGACTGGAAATGAGCACTGAATGAAACCGATGGTATTTATTCTTTAGGCAAACAGTGGTTTGATAAACACTTATGTAACTTCTGTTTTAGTGAATTATTGCAGATGGATACCCTATAAAAGCATCTTAAAGCAACTGCAAGGAACTTCCATTTTCTCTTGATTCTGGCTGCCCCCATGTTTTGGCAGGGCAGTCATTAGGCATTATGGACTGGAGAACAAAGTTTTCCACATTGGGCCCCTAACCCAAGCCCACTCCAGGCCCAGCACCACTCATGCATGTTCACCTTCAAAACAAACACAGACAATTTAAAATAAGCTCTTGGTCTCTAGCCTCGCAGTGACACAGACAAGGTCTCTAAAATCTTAAATAAAAACACATTGAGGCCATCCTTTGCTTTTTCCAAACCTACACACACCTATGTACACTCAAAGCATACAAGGTAAGGTCAGTTATTTTAAAACACAGAGTAAATTCTTTTTCGAATAAGACTATAACATTACATCTAAATTCCTCATTTTATTTTAAAACAACAGGAGAGAAAAATGTGCTCCACTGAATTAGTGATAAGAGAGAAGTAAAATCACTGTAGAAATTATTGCAATGGACAAATCATGAGATTAAATGGTACTTTTTGAACAATTATTATTACTCTTCATCTATAAAACTAAAAATATTTAAGGCTACATTAATTGATAACATTTTGTGCAGAACTAAAATGCAATGTAACTGAAATGAGTATGATAATACTAATACAGTATAAACAGAGGTTTAGAGTCCCTCCCTCAGTGTGGACGCTCACTTCCAGCCCAGTTTCTGGTAGAGGTGATAAACAGCCTGATTAGTTTAGGACAAACAATTCACAATTGCACGTATCAGTAACAACAGCAGGCTGTGATATAGCCTTATAAGGGCAGTGCAGTGAATTATTTTAAAATCTATTTAAGTGAGCATGCAAGCGTCACCGAAAGGTGAGCACAAAGCTTTATTTACGAGTCTGCCTGGGTCTTCACCAGTGATGCCGGTACCGAGTCACTTTCTCTAATCATACCACTTTTTCAGTAACGAGTAATCTAACGCATTAATATTTCCAAACCAGTAATCAGATTAAAGTTACTTATTCAAGTTACTGTGCATTACTATTATTTTTGTAATTTTCCTTAGTAAAAATATACATTTTTGCTTTCTTCTTGCATCTCGGGGAGTGATGTCACGTACGCGACAAGTCACGCTTTCAGTATGAGGACAACTCACGTGTCACACCACACAGCAACACAAACACAAACAACAATGGAGGGAGGAGAGCGATGCGCCTTTTCTAGCTGGAAATACAGTCAGTATATTGAGTTTATGTCCGTTAAAGATGAGAATATTAAGGTTCGTTGTACACTCTGTGCTGGCGACAAAGTACTATCAAGCTTCAAAAACACAACGTCAAATTTGAAGAAACATTTGGAGTCGCAGCACAGCACAGTTAAGTTTACAGAGCAAGTCCCACCAGGCAGGGTTCGAATTATGCAATGGTAATTGGGGGGGTCAACATTTTCTATGGTATTAAGGGAACCCAGTGTATCGCATGCGCATGTTTCAGTTCAGAAGTCTTACAATCCTCACAGTGTCGCCTTTAGTCAACTAAATGTCTGCAAATGATGGAAAACAATGATGGCAATCAAATGCACCTCTTTTACAGTTTATTGGGCACATAATAGACCAAACATAGAACCTTTTCAGTCAACAGCTACCAACCAAGTATTGTAAACCCACCCACCCACGCACGCACACACACACACACACACACACACACACACACACACACTCACTCAGGCAAATGTGCTGCAATGGGACTGTGTCTGACCCTATGGACTATAGACAGATATAACAACTTATTCAGTGAACAGCTAAACCCTAAACCCAAACTGCCAGCAAATCAAAGACAAACACACACACACACACACACAACCACACACACGGTCAATGTTCTCCTGTCCTGTTATCCAATGTTCTCCTGTTCTCCTTCTGCCTGCTCACTCATCTCTTCACATGTCTCCTTTAAA
>OMLP01016536.1:0-36576 GCA_900302685.1 Spondyliosoma cantharus
GGACAGTTCCTTGAAGACGTTTCAACTCTCAGCCAAGAGGCTTCTTCAGCTCTAACTAGCCGTTTTTACACAGAGAAGGCGGCACATTTGCTCCAATGTAAGGCCGGCAAATCGCTTCCTTCTCTTGTTCGTAATATTCCTCCTTTTCCAAAAGCCGCCACTTGACCTCCTCTGGGGTAGGCGTAAACATGTGACGTGACGTGAAGCACGCAGTTGGGCAGTGAACAGTAACAACGAGTTTGTCTTCAAAATAAGAGCTTTACATTGCACCCCATTGGAGTTTGGAACTGGGTTCTTAGCGGGGGGCTTTTAATTTGAAAGTAGTGACCGTTCGTAGTTTTCCAGCCGCTTTCACAGTTAGCTAACAGCTAGCTGACACAACTAAACTGCTCCGCTGGCTGTCAGCTACAGAGATCCAGGAGACTCTAGCATATCCTGGATCTCAGCGGCTTTCCAGTTGTTCATGTTGACGTCCGTGGATGAAGTGATGGGCTGACTGCTGTGATCAGCTGTTTCCTGGTTTTAAAACTCCCCGGCGGTGGCCCGCACAACAGTACACGTCATCGACACCTCCGCCCATCTCACGCAGTGTCCGGCACATTTACGCCTCATGTTTACGTAGTAATGAGGCGGCAATAAGTGTACCCTCCTCTGTGTAAACACGGCCACCGGGCCGGCAAAAGGCCGGCCTATTGGCGGCTTATTGCCCAGTGTAAAAATGGCTTCAGAGGGCTAGGTGACTTAGCCCTAACATCCAGTTGCCTATGATATAGCACTTAGAGTGTTATCCTGCCACACTAATTTGGGATCTGTTGGCACTGGCAATGATAAAGAAACCAAAGAATCCCTGCAGTGACATGCCTTAACAGGCCTGATATTTTGGGCTGTTCAGTTTACCGTGGCCCATCTCAGTCTGAGCGTAGGTGCCGATGATCTCTAGGTTCCAGGAGGGCATGAAGAAACGGTCCAGTTGCTCTTGGTTGGCCTGGTTGAGCAGCGTGGGCAGGAACATCCCCAGATGGAGATCCAAGGGCTCTGGTTTGCCGAGGTGCACAGTACTAGGCCATGCAACATAGGGGCAAAACGGAAAAGAAAAGCAGGCGGTGGTGCAGAAAAGGCAAGGAGGAAGACGTAAAGTTTAAACCCATGGAAGTGTACATGGAAGAGGAGAGAATGATGAATGAAGTTTATTTAAAATCCAAAAGGAGGAATTATTATGTGTCAAAGTTGACATGGGGGGAAGGAAGAAGACAGTTATTGTGCAAGGAAGCAGTAATGACAGAGATGACAAAGACAAACAGACTGTGAGCATATCATGCATATTGGAACTGCTGATTTGATCATATGGTCATCGTTTGGCTTGAAACTCCCCTTTTTCACTTTAAATGCATCTGTCTTTGGTAGCCGTAGCAAAGAAGGTTTTCCTACTAAAAAGTATAACGCTGTGTTCTGTGCCTGTTCTCAGTTTGGTCTCTGCTCTTCACCGCATCTGACCATTAGCTGATCAAATCAAAGCAAAAAAGGTTCTGTATCAAACAAACATCTGATTTAATTGCATCTTATATTTCTTCACACCAAGTGGTCAAATGTTAACCTTGCCATCTTCACTACCTGGATATTAAACTTGTCTGGCAACATGAAGTTTGAAAGACATTCACTGAACTAAGTTAAGTCTTTGCAGATAGAAGCTATGTTTAACTTTTTTAAAAAGTTTTTAGGTAGGGCTGCCCAATAAATCGAAAAATTATCAAAAGCCCAATCTCGCCAAGTGCCAATATCCAAATCCCAGAAGCAACATTTATTGATAAAAAAGGTCAAATGTTCTCCAGACATAGGACATTTTTTTTTAACCAAGTCTGAAGCCTGAAACAATTTTGAGAATTTATTTATTGTTAACCTGCCCAATCTTTAATCCAGTTAACAAATGTGACAAATAAACACTCTTCTTGCTTGTAAATTGAAGGTCTGGGGGCAGACAAAGCATTTTGTGACAGTATCTTGTGCTCTAGGATATTGTGATGGGTATTTTTGTTTTAAAAAGCTTAGTTATTTCAAGAAAATAATAAGCAGATTAAACAAAAGACATGTGAAAAAACTGTTCATTGAAAAAATAGAGCCAGCAGTTCTGAATTTTCAGTGTGGCTTTGCACAGATGAAATACAATTCATTATAACGTCTACTTGGCTTTGTTACAGCAAAGCAACAAACAAAAGCTGCCTTGGCCTACATTCCCTCTCACCACATATTTGTTGGCCTCTTAGATTACAAAGAGACATTCAGAAGCTAGAACTCCTAGCCTAGTTGTGGCTCTCAGAATATATATTTCTACTGCACCTAATATATCTTCACTTGACTTTAAATGCAAGATAAAGAACAAGAACAAAAAAAACTCTCTGGTCACTCAAGATGTCGATAGCCGAACCAAAGACAGAATAGACAACCAAAACCTTAATGATTTATTTGAATTAATTGTAAAAAGAGTTGCGAAAAGTGGAACGCAATCAAAGTTAAGATGTGCACAAGCGTCATTACCAGTGCATTATCATTACATAAAGGGGATAAGAGAGTTTTGAGTAGGAAAGCAGCAAAAGTACCTGATGTTGGTGAGAGTATGTTTTGAAACGAATGAGACAAAACTAAGACAAAAAACTAAGACAAATGCTAATCATATTAAAAGATCCTACTGATTTGGATCTGTCAAACACATACAAGAGTTCACCAGAGTTCACCTCCTGGTAGCAGGAACAAACCTGCTGAAAGTGGTCTCTTTTCCTGCCCCAAATTTGTGCTTTTGAGCACAATGAAGCGGTGTCTGAGGGCCTTAAACAACAAGTAAATAAGTTACAGGCTATATCTAAGACTGACCATGACCAATCTCAGTTTGGGCATATGTGCCAATGACCTGGAAGGACTCGGCCAGACGTAACCATTTCCTGGACTGCTCAGGATCGCACTGGTTGTACAGGGTTGGGAGAAACATGGCAAAGTGTAGTCCCACGCATTCAGGATAGGGTCCCAAAGCCATACTGGGTGAAGGGAAAGTAGTGTTGTTACTCAGACTGTGATGTATTTGGTGACACAATAAATTGATATTTTTTTATGGATTATCTACATAGGTGTGCTAGGGCTGCTCGATTATGGAAAATGTCATAATCACGATTAGCTTGGTCAATATTGAAATCACGATTATTTAAATGATTATTTTTGAGTTTGGAAACATGAAAAGTGGCCGGATGTTATGTTGTTGATTCTGTGCATGACTTCTTGTCTGCTATGTGCTAAATTCGGCTTATTGCTACGTTGTGGCTCCGATCTGCCACAAATAGAAGTCCAACTCCTCCGGAGGGCTCTGGACTGCCGGAGCTGGGACGGAGCACATACACAGCGCAGCGGACCTGGTGGAAGTTAACACATAGACTAAAGTGAAACCTATCAGCTCCGCTGCCGTGGCCGTGCCGTGACACAGCGGACAAGTATCCAATCTGCATGGCCGCGTTGAATGCTTTGGGGGAGGGATTGAATTGCGCATGCGCGTCTCTTTCAGAAAATCTCTAGGCCTACTGTACAACGAAAAATGCCAAATAAATCGTTTCAACTCGATTATATTAGCTTGGAGATCGTTTGACCCAAAAATCGAAATCACGATCAAAATTCGATTAATTGCACAGCCCTAAGGTTTACAGAGAGGACAATTTGTAACAACCAAGACTCCTGTTGTCCAATGGCACATTGTGTTACCGCATACAAATTTTGGCATGTTTAAAGGCTAATCAATCAATCCCTCAACCCAATCCAATGATTGTGCAATCCTGTCAGCACATATGAAAACTGCTTTGCTGATTAAAGAAACAATAACATTGTCCTTCTTTCGGCTAGTTGATTAGTTGAGAAGCATGACCTCCCCAGCCCCCCGCTGGCCTGCACTCATATTGCTTTGGCCGGAATCAGGCCTGAGCAGGATTAATTCTTGTATTTACATCATCACATCGTAGCGCAGGCACAGCACAATGGAGAAAAGCACAGAGAACATGACAAACTCTACTGACTTTTTGTGGCTAATTTAATGTCCTTTTAGTCTGAGATGGCCTTCTCACATTCCTGGATTTCTTGATTATTCAAGGCATTGTATGTCTACGTTGTGAACCATTGCTTCTGCTTGCACATGAGCAACCTTACAGGCCAAAGCACCCCTCTTCCAACCATGCCTGGGCCAAGGAAGTGTACCGTGCTTGGACTTTGGGGGTCAAACCTGCTAGGGCACGGTACCAATTGTGTGAGTGTGAATGTGCCCTCACACAAAAAATTGCTTCAGTTTATTCTTGTTCAAAGAAATTAGGTCTACGCGAGAAACTTCAAGGAAACTAAAGACCTCGTACAACAGTGTACTGCTCTCCCAGTCCTAACTGGCTTGAACCAGAATAGAAGAAGTGGGAGTAAAGCAAAGAAAAAGCTATATCTGAAAATATCCAATAAGAGGAAAAGAAAAAATAGACATTGGAGAGGAGGACTGGAAAAACATGTTGTGGACAGACAAATATAAGTTTGAGGTGTTTGGATCACACCGAGCTTTTGTGTGACACAGAACAAAAGAAAAGATGGTGGAATGGTGCTTGATGGTAGATGAGGAATGTAATGGTCTGGCGGTGCTTGGGTGCTGGTAAAGAGGGAGACTTTTTCAGGGTTAAAGGGATTTTGCAGCACCACGTGTGATGAATCACACAGCTGTTCGATATTCATCATTGTGAAAAATATCACATATGACAGGAAATATTGCGATTATTATCTAATGTTGGAGCCTGTTGGGGTTAGTAGTAGTTGGTAGAATCTATTGAATGGGTGATCTATCACATTGTATCACATTGCACAACTGGTGAAAACCAAGAGCTTGCACACCCTCTGACACAGCTGTAATCTTAAATGAACTTTGCTCCAAATGACTGGTCAACGTAGTTATACAGACAGTTGTTCAAGCTACAGTTTATATTACACATTACCTCCAAAGACACATTTAAATGATTTTTTTACTTTTTATTTTGTACAATCAATTTTACAAATCCTATTGTTTTGTTGTTTCATACAAATCACCATAGGTGTTACTGGCAAAGGACAAAAAATATATGGCTCCACTACGTCTCTCTTCAGCTAAGAAAGAACTAGTTCGCCCCACACGTCCAAAATTCTTAGAACACAGTGTTTCCCCTAGAATTTTTGTAGCAGCGGTGCTGAGTCGGTAACCTAGCAAGACTAGGGGGGTCCGGGGGCATCCCCCCCCATAAGAAAATGTTGAAAAATAGCTCTTTAAATGGTGACCACTGGTGAGATTTTGGAAAAAATCTCAGAATCAGAATCTAAGGGATGACAAAATAGTGTAGAAGTTGAAGTTGCTGCTTGACAATATGTTAACCTCTTGAGCATTAGAAAACTTTTTTACCATTATTTTCTTTATTATTATATATTTGTTATGGAAACAGAATCTGTTTCAGAAGTCAGTGGGCCACATGACATGGAAGCTATTGAGAAAAAAAAAATCATAATTTCTGCATATTAATATTCATATAAAATAGAGGGAGCACAAAAGTACAATACAAAGAGCTGTGTCTCATTTCTCCAATTTAGTATTACAATCTGATGCTGGTTTGGAGTCACTGGGTCACATGACATGAAAGATATTGAAATAACTGCAATTATTTTGTATTAATATATTTATGCTAAGTAATTTAATGTAAGTTAAATCAGTTTCCAGCGATTCAGTGCGAGGCTCTGGGAGGTGAGCTAACCATCCTCCTGCATCCTCCTGCGCCTTGCACCCCCCCCCAAAAAAAAAAATATTAAAAAACGAATTAGCATGATTTACGAGAGCCTCATTTTCAGGTCGGAAAAGCCGGATTTCCGTGTTTATCCGGAAGAATCACACCCCTGAATCACAGTTAAACATAAAATGATGCACCACGTGTGGCCCATCTGCAGGGAAACCAGCTGACTGTTGGCCTCACACATCGACTCCTTACCACATACCTCTTATAGCAGTGGATCTCCTCTGGGTCTGCAATGCCGTACTCTCTAAGCTTCAGGATCATTTGGGCACTTTTTTTAACAGCCTGGTCATAGCGCTCACTGCGGGACAGGAAGTTTGGGTCCTTCTCCATAAAGGCTGGGTTGTTGAGAACCATTGACTCTACAGTGGATAGTGGAAATTAAATCAGAAATGCATCTTTTAGTCTATACAACTGCAAATAAAGTCAAGACCTGCATATTTTTATGTTCAACTGGACATTTGCCAGTCTATTGATATCTGTGTACCATCTGTGAAAATGTGCAGAGGTTTGTGTGTATCAACATTTGAAAATGTGATACAAGTAAGAAGATTAGTGTGATGTATTTTCTTACCAAATATATCAGCAGATGTCTCTTTGAGGATAGGTTGTCTCATTTGAGATACATTCATGGAGATATTCAAAGCAAAAAACACTGCACCATGCACATTACCATTGGGGAAATTAGTTCGGTGGAACTCCTGTGTTGTTCTGGAAGATGGTCATTAGTTTATGTTAACGGACTCCATTTCTAAACAAATATGAACTACTGTTGCTCTGTTAGTGGAGGGGAGAGAGGCACTGAGGTGCACATCCTTTTGACTGTCCTTCACAACAAAATTCAGACACCAGCAGTATTAAATAATTTAAACAAGTCATCCACAGGTTTATATAGGGAACCAGCTTTCACAATGTGCTTATTTAATGATGACTTCTAAAATCATAGACAAACAAGTTTAGGTCCTGGGTTTTATCTGTTTATCTGTACCTGTTTTTCAAATCAGCCTCTGCTCCTGTCCGTCCTTGCTCAGGTCTATTTGGTAAACCATTTCTGTACACAACGTGTCCTATCTTCACTTGCTTGTTATTGGATAAATAAATCTTAACTATACCTTGTTTGCTCCCATCATATTTTGTAATCTTACTGTTGCGTTATTTACTTTTTTATCTGTTTCTTTTTTCTGTGAAGCACTTTGAACGTTATATAAATAAAGTTCAATGTCATTATTATTAGCATTACTATTATTATTTGTAAAATATCTTAGGGTTTTGGACTATTGGTCAGACAAAATGACGTAAGCTGATTTGAGATAGCAGTCATTGGGTTTATTGCTTTTTGATTCCGTCCACACATAATGGAAAATATAGTGTGTTGTTCTCTTCCATCTACGTGTGTTTTGCATACAGAATATAGAGATGAAGTAGCACGGGCTCTGTAAGTTGGAATTCACGTTTACACGTCATTGAAAGGCACCCGTAAGATAAACATGACATAACTGGACTATAAAAATTGACGACAACAAGTGCTGTAATTATGCTTGCTCAAAGACACGTTAGCCGAATTCCCCTTTGACACATATAAAATCACTCCAACTTACATATCTTTATAACTCTTATATAACAGACATTATGAGGGATGGGAAACTTAAAAAAGGAAAAAGTTTGTTTCACGTCAGGACAACTAGGACGTTACCTTGCGGCCGCGAAGAGGAGAGCTGCTAGCAACAGCACAGTAAACAGCCGATGAAAGCACTGTTGTGTTAGCTCCTTTTCTACCTAGCTAATCTCATTTCATAGCAATTCTGACTAGTATGAAAACACGCCTTAACGAACACAATAACTCAACCGGGCAAAGAAGACATTTCAAACTCACCAATTTCTCGTCTTCTTTTAGTTAATTCTGGGCCCCCATCCAAAATGTTGGTCAGTGTCTCGACATCAAAAGTGGCGTTTTGCCGCTCTTTCAGAAGATCAGCATTCATGGCTCTGTGTGTGACTTAATTCGATATGTATCGTGAATAAGTTTAACGGCGACTCTTGTTCTCCAACCTCTTGCAGCAACCTTAGCCTGACGGTGTGTCTCACACGGCCTCTTCCTGGAGCTGGTAACGCAGCCGCAGCGAGGTCTGAAGGGGCGGGGCTTACTAAGTCACGTGACGTGTACCCGGAAGTACCCGAACCTTCCTCAAAAACTTCATCCTCCATACAAACATTTATTCACATTATTCAGCGGCGTCACACTTACATATTCGTGGCCATTACGCTGTATAACTTTACCGCAATGCTTCCCGCAGCTGCAGTTTATCGTTTCCCCTGGGAAATAAACTCTGGAGCAGTGCAGGAAGGAGAATCAGTGAGAACATTTGGCAGGTGAGCGTTGTTTGTGATCCACATCAGTTTTGAAGTCCTGACTGGGGAAGTGATTTGCTTGATACAAGACAACTTCTGCAATATGAGATGGCAAACAGTGTTTTGTCAACGCAAGTCTGTCAAAAGTTTGCCTCTGAAAGAAAACGAAAAACCCCTTTTTCTTAAAAATGAAGAGTTTGGTTCTTAACTTATGAGGAGAATACACCTTTAAAGGAAAAGTTCACCCAAAAAATATAATAATACTTCATACTACCCTCAGAGCGGTGTAGGGGTGACATATTTTAGTAGGCTAACCCTGGAAGCATCGCCCTGGTTCCCTTGGGAAAAACCCAATGAGATTTTTGGATTGGGTTTTGGATTATCTCTGAAATTAAGCTCTGTGGCAAATACAAGTGTATGATAATAATTATAAGTGAATTACAATGTGAATTAAATTGCTAGAAGTTAAAACCTAGTGTTAAGCTATAAACTGTTTTTAGTAAACTGATAACGAATCTGTAAGGACACTCCCACACAGAGTTTAAAAGCCTGCAACTCCCCTGCAGCTAGTTAGAACTGAAGAAGCCTCTTGGATGAGAGGGCAAACATCTTCAAGAAACTGAAACACCTCCAGTTGCCTACGATACAGCACTTAGAATTACTGTGACATGGATGACTGAGTACAGAAGCCGAGAACAGCCATGGATTTTTCTTATTCTTATGCACTGTTATCTCGTGATAAAGACATATTATCCAGTTTTCTCGATATAACAAAGATTGTTTTCTCGTGATAAGGAATTAATTTACTTCGTTATCTCCATATAACAAAGATTGTTTTCTTGTGATAGCGACTTAATTAATAATGTGTTCCTCTTGATTTCAACCTACAAGAGCTGCCACGAATGGCTTCCGTAGCCACAGGCTGTAGCTGTAGCCTACCGGTAAATTACACTTTACGTTAGTTTGTTTACTTGACTGGGTTTGTTTAGGGGCTACCGGTTAGCACATGAGAGGCTGACAAAACATTGAGGGGCCAGATGATTCAACCAACGGAGATAAAGGGGAGATTAGAGATGGGTAGGAAACTAGTTACACTGAATCACTGAAATAATTAGTGCTGTTTTGCGATTGTTGTTGTTGCTGTTGTTATAGAATAGAATAGAACTTTATTGTCCAACAAGGTCACACATTATCTTTGACCCGGCTAGCTGTTCATCACATAAGAACAGTACTTACAGTATGGGCACTCCTCAATGTAATCATGTACAACACACACAATTTAAGACTACACTTTAAAACGAAAAGATTGACTTGGACACTAAACCCATTCAATTTTCCAGACTTACCTGCTACCAGCCTGAGGTGTCCAGGGCTACGTTGTCATCTCAGCATGCTTCAAAGGAGCACCACGTGGTTGTCCATACCTTATTTGTGGAGCCCTTTAACCCTATAATTGGGGCCCAGTACATAGTTCTGGGTGAGATAGAAAATGCTGATGGTAAGGAAAGACTTTCTGATTTGTTTGACAGGAGTTTGAGTACTGTATCAGGGTTATTAGTTATTAATAATTATTAGGCCATATAAGAAATTCATAGAGGCTAATTCACTCTCACATGATTTAGTGTAAATATATATAATTATCTGGTTAATTATTAATAATTATTCCTCGGATGTTTCTTTTGTTTTCTCTGTACATCTCCAATCAGATTTAAAGACATGTTGAAATTAACTTGGAAGCCGCAACTTGTTTATTTAAAATAATTACAATGATAATGAATAAATAAATTGTTTTCCTCTGATTAAACCTTGATCATTGTGCTCATTTGAATATATCCAAGACTCTTTGCCTCGAATACCTCCCTTCATCTGTATTTTCTTGTCCTACAGAGGTTGGGGTGATGGTCCGTGCCCGTGTGCTGAGCTGTGTTGATGGCGTAAATATTGCCCTTCTTCAGAAAGCCATCAATGAGCAAAGGAGCTTCTTCAGTGAGAGGGAGCACAAACAGATTGATGCTGCACAACCTGCACATGTAACTTGATCAGGGTCCTCATTCATCAAGCTTCTCAGGCTTACCTCGTTGAGTATTGGGTCTAAGAGCTGCCGGTTCAGCTGTGTGTCGAGGTGCACTGGACTGCTGTTGTGTGTGCTCAAGTGAACTTGAAGACTGTTACATGACTATTTGTCTACCTTTGACCATAACAATTTACTGCATTTTTCATCTGTCCAGGGGTTGATGTTTGACAATTAAGATTACTGGATTGATATCAGGCAGGGTTTCATGAGTGGTCAATGAAGAACCAATAGCAGATGGTTTGGTTTGATAAATTCTGAATAGAGAGGGTTTTTTTAGCCATGTTTTTCAGTGTTGAAGCATCCGACAACTAGGTAAAAAGGTGAAAACATAACTTTTGTTGAAGGGTAATAATATTTTTTTAATGCTACCATTTCATATATTTCATCTCTTTATATTTTTGATGTAACTTTGTGATCTGATCTCTTGCAAAATTGCCCTTTAAAATGATTACATTTGATATGTCATGTATTGATCATGCAAAATAAATTAATAAATAAAAACCACACCGTGGATATATTCCACTCACTTTAAATGGCCAAATCTTTTTTGCTTGTGACCCCACATCTTGGTCTCAAAGTAGACCAGAACTCAACTGGTAGATGATAATAAAAACATCTGCAGCAGCCCTGATGTGGTTGAAAAGGTTGATGTTAAGATGATGACAGAGGTCATTGTATCCCCTATCTCAAAAGAAAAGTGAAATTCTAAGCATTTTTTGTCATTCTCTACCATATGATCACCTGTTTCATTTTCAACTACCATGTTCATGTACACTAAGTGGAGTAGTGCCCATTATTTGCCATTTGATATCAATAGAAGTACACATTCTCTTCTTCCTGATACATGTGTGTTAACTGACTGTTACATAAAAGTCATGTATGTCATTTAGCATTTAACTGGGTTCTTAAGAATAAGATCAAATCTGGTATCACTCTCTTGAAAGTAAATGTTAAAAAACTGCCTACTGTACCTGCTTGTGTGTTGTATTTAGAGGGAGACACATCACTGAAGTCACATGCTCTTTAACCATTATAATTTAAATTTATTGATATTTGTTTCTTCATAAAGTATCAAACAAGATTGGGTTTAAAGTGAACAATGTCAAGAATAGCCCATGAGTAATACAGAATCGAATAGATTTTGGTAAATACCATTGCATCATGTCCCAGTATCCCATATAAGACAATAATATCAAAGATAAACTGCATTCATATTTTTAAATTAAATTGAAAAACACCTGCCCACATCACGCATTGTTTGGTAAACAAAGGCAACTTAGCAGCAATCGATAGACAAGCAACTTTGCAGTAGAAGACTTTTCCTGAGTCATAATGTACACTGTAATTAATGTATGGATTTCATACAGATTGCCCATAATCTAATGGTACATTCTTTAATACCACTTCAATATCACTCCACAGACCAATTATCTCCAAGTTTGTTGTAAACATATCTAGAATCTTGCATATCTTGTAGAGTTGTAAGGTGTAGCGTAACCAGGATCTTTGGAGGAGGCTGGCAGCATTGGCAAGCCTGTCAGTGGGTCTGTCTTACAGCGATCCAGAGCTTGTTTGTAGTTGATCTTCTCCTTTGTGATTGGGTCCACAATATCCTTATTGTAGGTTGACTCAGCCTGCAGCTCCCTCAGCATTGTGCTATCGATCATTTTGGAGCCAAAGGCATCTGTGATGGGTACTTTGTTGCCAGTCTTGGGATCGACCAGCCCTCCAGTCAGGTGCTGTGCCTCCATGTAGCGAGTGGCAGTTTCTTTTGGCATCCATCCTTTCTGAGCAGCTTCTCCCACAGACAAACACTCTCTGGTCATGGGGTCTTCAACCCCAGAGAAGGCCTTTTGTGCATTGAGTAGCCTCTGGAGTTGACTATTTTCAATGAGGCCTCTGCTTGCTGCCTTGTGAACTGTGTGTCTCTGTTTGTTTTCGATGTCAATGATGCCACCTGTCGATGCCTGAGCCTCCAGAAGTCTTTGGGCAGTGGTGGGGTCGACGAGTTTACGCAGGGTAGCACTGCGGATTGTATAGCAGGTGTCAGTGTTTGTATCCATTATTCCAGCAATTGGGAAGATTTCTTTAGGGTGCTCACGTGCTGAGTTCACTGTTGGGGCGGACTTTGGGATAATTGAGTTGGATTGGGGTTGATTCTTCTTTTCACCCGCAACCAACAAGGCAAACTCTGAGATAGGCATCTTGCCTTGTTTGTACTTCTGTAGTTCAGACTCTGTCAGCCTACCTTCCTCAAGGGCATCTCTGATGGCATATTGCTTTCCACTCTTGCGATCCTGCAGTACAGATGTCTCCCCATCAGGCCCCATGGAGGTGATCTCCTCCCAGTCACACTCCAGCTCCTGCAGATTAATGTACTGTGCACGATCAATTAGGCCCTGCAAGTAGGCATCATATGGAGACATGTCTTTGCCCGTATCAGGATCCAGAATGGTGATTTTTGTGGAGACATTGGTCTCTTTGGTTCTTGTTTCTGCTTGCTCTTCTTTCTGCAGGTTCATCACAAGCTCCCGGATGGTGCTGTCTCGCAAATGAATCTTGTCTTTTTCATCCAGGATTTCCCTCTCCAAACGCTGATTCTCAGATCCCAATTTAAGGCTTTTCTGCTTGTTCGTCTGCGTTCTCTCACTGATCAGCCTGCTCTGCTGCTGGAAAGACAGGCTGGTGTCGTGTTTCTTGGCTTCAAGTGTCCTGAGCTCCCGAGTGAGGTTGTCCTTCTCCCTCAGTAAGGCATCTCTGTTCACTGTGAGGGTAGTCTCCTCTCTTGAAGAGCTGGACTTGGTGCTCATCAGAAGGTTCATCTTATCATTAATTCGTTGGATTTCATCTTCCACGTCCTGCCTGGCAAATTTTTCCTGAGTCACCTGCTCCCTCAGGCGATCCCTCTCTGCTTCAACAGCCTGGTCTTTTTCAACACGGACAACCTCTTTATACACTGTCTTCTCAACAGATTTCTCCCTCTGCAGGATCTCAAGTTTTTTAGTGATGGCATGGATTTCTCTCTGGAGACGCAACATATCTCTGGTTTGCTGGTCCATTTCTGACCGAAGGTTGTTTGTCGATCTCTCCAGTTTTGGGTCTCTTTCAACCTTGAGGACCTCCTCCACAACAATGCTTTCTTCAACTGGAGGTGGAGCATTTTCCAGCTGTGTGATGCGCAGTCGGACATCTCGTAGTTCAGACTCGGCTTGAATCCTCTTTTGCCGCTCATCACTCTCTCTGAGTATTCTCTCTTTATCTTCCACCTTCGTTCTTAGCTGCTGCAACTCTAGCTCTACTTGCCGTCGGGTCTTCACTTCTTCATCCAGGTTCCTGCCCAGCTTCTCATGCTCGATTAACTGCCTTGGGTCCTTCTGTAAACGCAAAACTTCTTGCACAACCACTTTCTCTGCAGGTTTCTGTCGCTCCAATAGTATGTATTTGTTTTGCAGATCAAACACCATCTCTTCAATGTTGCGTCGCACCTGTGCCTCCTCCCGCACGTCTCTTCTCAAGCGATCAGCTTCTTTCTCCAGCAGAGGATCTGGTTCATACCTGATGACCTCTCTAGTGACGAGGTTGGTCTCTATCTTGGACTTTTCAGCCTTCCATTCATCTCTCTCTGTCCTGAGTTTTCTCACGTTGTCCTGGAGGGAATTGTAGGTGGAGTGTAATTGGTTCACCTGATCATTTAGTCTCTGAATCTCTCTCTCATTTTCAGGGCTTCTTTCCTCCTTAACCACCTCTTGGAGAACTTCCTTCATTTCCACCTTGGGCTTCTCAGAACGAAGGATGTTCACCTCAGAAGTGACATGGGTGATCTCCCCCTCTAGATCATAGCACTGCCTGCTGATATCTTGTATGTCTCGTTTGAGCCGCATTATCTCCACCTCTGTGTTTGGGTCTACCCTGTAGTTCTCATTAATGATTTCCTTCACCTCAACTTTTGGCCTCCGGGATTCAACTTCTCTGTAGCGGCTATGGAGGTCCATCAGCTCCCTGGACAAAGAGTTGTTTTCAATTCTTTCTTCCTCAATGCCTGTTCGGATCCTCTTAGATTCAGTGATGAGTTCAGGGTCTTGTTCAATCTTTTTCACCTCCTTCATGACGATCTTAGGCATGATGTTAGGGATAAGTCTCTCAAGCGCATTAATTTGGCTCCTCGTCTGGAAGATTTCATCGTTTAGACACTTGATCTTGTTGTTCTCATCAGAAATTTCCGTCTGAAAAGTTTGCACTGCTTTCACCATCTCTGGGTCCTGTTCCACTTTCAACACTTCCTTCTTAACCACTCTCTCTTTGACGGGTGGTTTCTTCTGCTGGAGAATCGTGACTTCTGTCTTCATCTGTATCTGCTCGCCATCTCTCGCTCGAATTTCATCTCTCCTCTTTTCTATTTCATATCTTAACTTTTCGGCATCTATGTCCAGCTGAGGATCTCTCTCAAACTCTGTCACCTCTCTGATGACCTGCTTGGGTGGAGTGTTCTTGCGGGTGTCCTCCAAGACGGTGATTTTACTGTTACACAGCCCAACCTCAGTCTGGATGGCGTTATGCTTCAGGATCTCTTCATGCAGTTTGTTCTCCAGGTCAGCCAAATCCCTTTCACGTGTTGGATCGCGGTAGTACTGCAGTACTTCTTTCTCCTCAATGCGCTCCACTCCTCTGCGACTCTTCAGCGACATAAACCTGTCTTTAAAGGTTCTTAGATCTGTTTCAGCGTGAGTTGTCCTCTCCTTCTCTTCGTCTAGCTCTTTCAACAGACTGTTTAAGTCCAAAGGACTCATTTGTTGGCTCTCAAGCTGCACTTGTTGCTGTGCCACCATCTGGACTTTCTCTTCATTCTGCAGCAGGAAAAGCAAATGGTTTGAATGGCAATAAGTTTGTTTTGTGACAAGAGCATTAGTTAGTTTGATGGCGAGCATATTTTACAGTGAAGAGGTCATCGAAGGATAGAACACTTTTTATCCAAGACCTGTTTTCTTACTTGTAAAATGAGATTCTTAGCCAAGCCCATCTGTTTTTGGCGTTGGTTGTTCTCAGCTGTTGCTTCAGCATAATGTTTGACCAGATTCTTTTCCTGTAATAAACAAGAAACACAGTAAACATCAGCCACTTTGATCTTTAAATAAATGTAACACATTTATGTTGTGTTGAAAATGTAGGAGTGTTACCTCTTTCTGAACAGCATCAGCCATTGTGAGCACAGGAGGTTTCTTTGGAACAGTGGCTCCAGCATCCTCAAGTGCACTGTTGTATTTGTCAACGCTGGTCTCGTAGTCCTGCACAGATGTGAAAAATTAGGCTATTAAATCAATTTATTCTTTTAATCAAGTATGGTAGTGTTCTCATTTGTGGACTATTTGAGAAGGATATAGTGAATTGAAAAACAGCAGATTAAGTGACATCAGAAATTATATAATCTCTGATTGTACCATTGGAGATTTATTTCATTACTTTTATGTAATGCCTAGAATCACCAACACATTCTCTTGCTAATATTTTATATTTTATATTTCATATTATAAGTCTTACATTGAGAAGATTCTGCAGATCTTGGGACAGATCAGCCATTCTGTCCATGTCGTCTCCCTTCCTCTTCAGGTCATCGACCACTCTCTGTGGTGAAAAGATTAGGAGATGTTCATCAGTATGAGTATTAATATTATCTATTTTTTAATAATATCATTTTTAACAGATTTACATAGAGCAAAGCATATGTATTAATAAATCACAGACAGACAGAGATTAAGAGAGTAGTTGATGATTTGGTTGTTCAAGGAAAAAAGATATAGAGCTATGATTCACATGACACTACTTTATGGTCAGAAGACAGTCTCACCTCTTGGGAGGTCTGCTTAGCTGTGACCTGTGACAGATCATCATTGGGGTTAATCTGGTTTGTCGGCAGGTTGTCCAGGAAGGAGTTCAGGGATTTGCTTGTGCTCTGGAACTCCTGGTTCTTGGTTGCAGCTTCTTGTAAGAGGTTTTCTCTGAGAGAATTTGTCAATATGACAGAAAATTAAACAATTGACTTTGTACAAGCTCTGCATAATGGTGCCTTTAAATTCAAATACCTATGATTACCTCAGGTTTTGGGGTTTGTACCTGAGGGATCATTAGCTGAAACCTTTGCCTAACCATGTCACTTTCGAAAATCACATCATATACTGCCTTTTGTGTACTGTTTAGGTAATGTCAATGCAGATTCGGCAAAATAAGGATCAGCAATCTTTTAACTGAAACATGAATTCCCTTTGTAGTTGAACATAGTGTAGCAAACAAAAACCCAGATCTAATTATGTAAAATATGTTCGAGGCCCTACATAGTTGTAAAGTTATGTAGTGCATTAAAACTCATCACAGGTTAATATGACCATGAGCTGTGAGCAGCAGAGCAGAGATGGGTGATTTCCCTGTTGTACCTCTGAATGCATTTTATTAATAAACAGCAAAAATCTAAAAGATTAACATATTGCATAAAATATGTTGTATGTATGTAATATGTTTTTTTCTTCTTTTCTATCATTTTAATTGGTTTGTGACGGCTGAGATTTATCTTGTGTCTCCTTGTAATCAGTCTTATCTTCAAGTAAATTACCCAAACTGAACTAATTCATCCGCATGAGTAAAACCTACTTGAGTCTGACTTTCTAGGTTACCTTGTGGCTGAAATGATTTGACCAGACTGATTCTCACCTCTCATTCAGCTGGTTGGCCACATTTGCATAGCGGGTCTGCAGCTGCTTGACCTCTGTCCCCTGACGCTGGATGTCCGGGCAGAACTCCTGGTATCCCTGCTGCAGAGAGCTGCACAGCTGCTCTGTGGTCTCCAGATCCTGACTCAGCTTCTTCATGTCGGCCTGAGCCCCTGTCACAGCCTTTCGCTGGTTCTGATTACAGCAAAGGAATATACAGCTACTTAAAACCTGTCTGTTGCTGAGGTAAGATTTTAAAAGAGTGTGAAAATGCAGATTTACTCACCTGAAGGTCTTCAGTGCAGGATTTGATTGCATTTGGCTGGTCAGGGATTGGACCATCTTCACTCAGCTTTTTCTCAAAACCAGATACAAGTCCATCCACCTTCTTAATCTGGCTCTCCAAGTTAAGAGATGCGTTCGCTCTGGAAAATATATATAAAATGAAATGAAATGAAAGTATTCTGAGATTTGTAATGTAAATAGCAGAGCTCAACAAAGACAGGTTTACAGTACGCCTACGTAAAAATGCGTCTCATATGGTATTTCCTTCCTGTTTTTAAAATACTCTTTTTTCCCAACGCATCTGACACAATTTTTTTTTATTAACATTGTACTCCATAGAACAGTCATCTTTTTTCCAGTCATAATATGATGGAAGAGTATGTAAAACAGGGGTAACCACCTGCATATAAGCAACTTCCCAAACAAAAGCTTTTCTTACTTCTTGGTGTAGAGGTCAGCAAGTGCTGCAATACCATCATGCTTGTTATTGGCAGCACTCAGTTTGAGTGGCAGTGCGGAGGAGGTGGAGTCTTTAGACAGCAGGGGCTGCAGATCAGCCTGAGCTGCCTGCTTCTGCTGCTCCAGAGCCTTCAGAGCTGCGACAGCTTGCTGTAAAGGACGAGTGTAGTGACTTTAGATACTTGCACTAATATGCTGTAGGATTTCATCAAACATCAGACGGCAGATCATGTAGGGTTGAAACCGTAAACGGTGAATAAATAGCACTTCATGGCTAAATGTTTCAGAAGCTTTGCCACAGTATCTTCATGAAGTGTATCTGTTGATCTGTCTTGTTTTATATTTATGAACATTTTACAGTTTGAAATGATGCCTCGACTCACGAGAAATCTCATCAACCCACAGCTTTTATGCATTCAAATACAAAATCAGTAATTCTTCACTTCACTGACAAAATCCAGTTGTGCCTTCTTTTTGGTTTGTCTTGACAATTCAAGAGCTGAATTTAGAGCTAAAATTTCTGTGTGTGTGAAGTAGTGTTTACTTGAGGTTAGGTAAGACCATAAACAATTCAGCACAATTGGTTGGAAGAAGCATATTGACATAAACTGAAAAAATATAATATAATATATCAAAAATACAATCAGTATATGGAAGGGGTCCACACAAATTTGACAATTCATGCCAATATATTGTTATCTTGCTTCAAGAATATATTACAAAAAATAATGAATGTACATTTTGATAATATATTGGTGATGAGTGATACATTATGTATTTGAAAATCTGTTTTCTTTGTAAATATGATTAGGCAGTGGCTCAGGGGTAGAGCCAGCATCTTGTTATCGGAAGGTTGCGGGTTCGATTCCCCTGGTCTGTATGTCGAAGTGTCCTTGGGCAAGATACTGCTCCAGCTACCACCATCAGTGTATGAATGCATGTATGAATTACTGTAAGTTTTTTGGACAAAAGGGTCTGCTAAATGCCATAAAATGTAAATAACATATTTTGGGAAAACATATAGTAATATTGTGGAAATAATTGGTGTATCTGTCAATATATTGAAAATTCTGCGTTTGAATTTCTTCTCAAAATACTACATAGTGCCCCTTCAAACATTTTGAATGTTATATTTTATATGTGGAGAACCAGATGAAGAAATATTCAATGTAGCCTATTGCTGCATACAATAAACAGAAAGATCATTAATGCCAAGTCAGTTATGACATCTCAACAAAACCATTAAAAAAACAGGCAATTAGCAGCACTTTAGTAACACAACCGTAGGTGACACACACATTTATCTTAACAAGCAACCAGTATGTTTTGATGCACAATACAAAATGACACACCTATCTTCTAAATCTGAACAACTGACCGAAAGAATCACTGCAGAAATGTGCCAACAGGAACAACTGTATAGAGAGCCAGTCTGTTTTTAACTCTCACCTCTTGCTCCTTCAGCCTCTTGGCCAGATCTCCAGCCGGGTCGTCGCGGCTCAGCGGAGTTCGAAGTCGGCTCAGCATGCTCTCCTCTGCACTGTCCAGGTCATCGTCCAGCTGGTCCAACTGCTGAGCCAGGGCCGCCACTTTGGGATCAGAGGTCACTGGGGCTGAAAGTGGAAACAGGAACATTTATTGACTGACTGATATGATCATAGCCTGGGCATAAGCATAAATTTGTGCAACTGGTCATGAATATCACGATAATGATTTTAATTAACAGACAATGACCTGATAGTTGGGGCCTGGAGAAGTCCTGCTTGTGATTCTTCAGGGACTCCACCAGAGCAGCTCTTCTCTTCTTGATGTCTGCCAGTTCACCACCCAGCCTGGTGAATTGAGAACATGGACAGAAAGAGGGAGTGAGGTAGAACAAGGGACAGTGTCACTGACATACTTGTTTGCCGTTGTAGCTGCACAGCAACACAGCTTTGCATTACTTACAGATCCACTTTGTCAATGGCCTCTGGATCAGGTGGAGGGATCTGGAAGCAAACTCCCGGGAAGGTTTTTGTTTTGCCGTCGGTGGAGATAACCTCCCACTTCTCGGTGTCTGAGTTAGACTTCAGGGTGAGCTTCTCCCCTCTTGACAGAGAATCCTGCATGACAATGAGAAATAAAAAACATATGCCCCGAAGGTTTAGACAAGACTGAAGTGACCCATCTTAGCTGTAGATATTCGTCACTCTCTTGTCTTTTCTTCAAGAAGATGCACCTTATCTGTCTCCCAGTCACACAGAGCCTCCACTGTGATGGGTCTGTTGGGGTTGGTTCGGCGTAGCTTCAGAGGAGCGATGGTGGTGCTACGTTTTCTCAGGTCGGCCAGCTTCTGTTCGCAGTTCTGCACAGCCTTCTCCTCCGCCTGGTGGCAAACACACACAGAGTAAAAAAGACATCTTAGAAAAACTCATCTCAATATTTGACTTTTCAATTTTAGCATCCCCTCTTCCACCTCTCTTTGCCCACTCTCTTCTATCATCCTTCTCTTTTTCTCTGCTGATTCATTCCCCCCTCTCAATGACTCTAAAAGTACCTCCAGCTGCAGCAGCATCTCTGACTTGCTCTTCTTGCTGACGGACTTTGGGTCCAGGTTGTTGTTGAGTTTGGACAGTGTCTCTGACAGCTGGTCAGAGTCCATTTGATACTGGTAAAAAAAATTCAGCCAATAGGGATATGTGTTCAGTACATGACAGAGAGACAAAACACACACATGCTCACACGTACTTGGAGTCAAAAGCAGAATGTGATTATGACAAATTGCGGCGCATGCTGTCCCATATCTACCTTTTTGTATTCCTCCACATTGTCCAGGTGTGTCTCTTGACAAATGCACAGATTGAGGAATTTCTGCCACTCGTCTCGAACAGAATCTCTCTGAGCCTGGAAATGTGATGTAGCAATATGAGTTGACCTGGATTTAAATGGCATTCAAACTCCTGACATTAGAGTTAAAGATATTGTCCTCTAGAGCCTGTCTGTCTGTGATGACAGGTACCTGTATTGTGGTGCTGGCTGGGTGCTTCATCTCAATAAGTCTGTCTCCTTCCTCCTGGAGTTTGTTCACCTCGCTCTCGTGGGACAGCAGGCTGTTGTTCTTAAAGTTCTGATCGAGAGCAAATCAAAGTGACGTTATTTATGTATCTGATCATCCAACAACTCGGCATCTCATTTCTTAGGACGCATTAGTTTCCACGAGTGCTATCCTTCACTGTCTGACCTCATACTGCCTGCGGACGTCAGGTGGGTCCACTATGCGGTCACTCCAGTCCTGCTTTATGATCTTATCCTGTTCATCCCCCAGGAAGTCCCTTTCCTTCTTGGAGCTGTGCATGTACTCGTACAGGGTGTTCAGGTAGTGGCGGCGCCATTTGGAGTTGTCCTGAGGAGAAAAAAAAAATTAGACTTAATTAAAACCTGAGAAGTTCTCAACACATTTCATGACGAAATCAAATAACTTTTTGGCAGTTACTTTAATTTGATGTATTTCTTGTTTAACAAGGACAAACCAAATCAACAGCATAACAGCTTGGGCTCAAAGTTTGTTTTGTTATTTGAAAACTTTATAAATTTACTGCAATGTGATCACACAACAATGAACAGAAGTAAATGAAACTTGTGTCTTGTGCCTTTCAACATCGATTAATGATGTTTGTACAACAACTGCAAAAAAGGTGGGATGCTTTCTAAAATAAATAGATAAACAATAAATATGTATCGCCACCAAGGAGGTCATGTTTTTTTTGACCAAGGCAGTTTGTTAATTTGTGAGCAGGATTACACAGAAACTACTGAACATATTTCCACGAAACTTGGATGGAGCCCAACATAGAACCCATTAACTTTCGGCATTTTTGTTCATTTCTCAGGGACTAATACATGGATCTTGATTGGGGGGGGGACACACACGTATTTAGGTGTCTGGTGTCTCTATGAGTGAGTACAGTTTGATTTGTTTTATGAATGTTTTACACAGCATCCCCACTTTTGGGGAATTGGGGTTGTATCATATGACGATTAACCAATAAAGGTCAAAGAGTGGATATTAATTCTGCTGTAACTTGTAACTAAGTGATGAGACAAGTACCGAAGGTTTCCCAGCAAAGTCAATGCTTTTCATTATAAGACTCAAAGATGTGTTATTACATGAACACAACTCACCAGTAGATTGTTGTACTGTCTCTTCATGGCTGTATAATTCTCCTAAAAGACAAGATAGCAGATAAAAATTGTTTTTATTAAGATTCAAGAGGACGTTAACAGTTTGGATTAGCTGCTGCGTGAACATAGAGTGCTGCATCATGTGAGTGTGTTTTCCTGTAAACACAGCCATTCACCTTGCTGCCTGCAGAGCTGACACAGAGCTGAGAGTTGTACGATTCAATCTCTGTGTGCAGGATGTTGTGAGCAGCGATCTGCTTCTCCAGGTCGGCCATGGTCGGGCCAAACTCCTCAGAGTTCACCGCTTTCTGTCAGTACACACACCAGGAGAAAACAGGTGATGGTATGTAAAGACAAAATAAGCACCTGACAGGCTGAGGCACTCTTTGATTAATGGTGTGTCAATGTTTCTTTATTACAGGGCAGTGAGAGCATGATTTACTGACTGAAAACATGCACAATATGTTTGTAGGGAAGCAACAGGTAATTTTTTCAGACAATACTGTCATACTCACTTGCTTTTCGTTCAAAACAGGCCCCCAGTCGATTCTGGGCATCATGGACACATCATCGATGGAATCGTAGACCTCTCGGTAGAAGGCGCAGTCTTTCAACCAGCGATCATGGAGGTGGATGATACTGGAGTCACCAGAGGGCAGAGGAGACGCAAAGAAACAAACAAGTCAGGTTTATGGAGACCTAAAGTGTGCAACACATTCTGAAATAATCAAGCAGACTAAATTATATAACCAAGAAATTGAGAAATACGCTTTTCATTCCGTTTCTGTTCATGTCAACAGTTCATGTCATGTCATTTTTATTTGATGCTAGCAGTTTCTATTTAAAAAAAAACTTCTTCCAAAGGCTGTTTTTTGTTTTGTTTGGATGTTTATTTTCTGCTACAAGATTTTGTGAGAAGTGGAGGGATCCGATGATGTCACAGCAAATAACTTGAGCTTTTGACCTAAAGTGTGCAAATACATTCTGGTATAATTATGCAGACTAAATAATACTACCAGGAAATTGTGAAATATTTAATGTCTGATTTAATTTTTCATTCAGCTGATATCAACAACAGTTTATTTAAGTAATTTATATTGAATTGCCACAGTTTTTATTTGAAAACTTCTCCTAAAGTCTGTTTTTTTTATGTTTGGATGTCTGTTTGTCTTTTCTTGAAGGATAAAGATTTTGTCAATTGTAGCAATATAAAGTAGGAATCATGGCATTGTGAGCTTTATTTTCTTTTTTCATATTTCCGGCCTCCATAAATATTAGGTGGACACCTGATGATGTAATTGCAAAAGCTTTTTGTAAATACTGAATGTGTTATTTTTACAATTTCACAGGCTAACAACTCACTCGCTCTCTATTTCTTTGGCCTGTGGGTGTTTGAGCTTCTTGGCTTTGTCGACGTCCAGGAAAAGGTTCTTCAGCTTGGCCTCGGCCTCGCCCAGCTTGGCTGATATCTCATCCTGATGCTGGAAGGGCAGATCCTTCTTCTCATTTTCAGCATCCTGGTGGAAGCAGACAACACTTACTTTGATTTCTCTTTAGAGGGGGGTTGCCAATAAATGTGATGTATCATTAGTGCGTTTTTGCGTTCTCACCACAGCAAGCCGCTCCTCCGACCAGAGGATGTCTTTCTCCACCGTGTCGGCATCAACTTGCATCTGGGAGATCAGCAAGGCCAAGCTGCTGGCCTGGTTCCTGCAGGGTGAGGAGAGTGGTCACAGGTTAATCCACAAGAACCTAACCTTCTATTTCTCATATCGTCTCAAGAACAGAAGGAAGGAACATTAGTGTTTATATTTCGGCACAAACTTCCCACCTTCAGCAGCTTCGTCCATGAACAGAAGAGCCAGGACACGTCGTAAGAGAACCGAGTTTAAGGATGAACACATTTAAAGATCATCTCCACTGTTAAAAGTCTGCACTGAGACAGCTTTCCTGTTATTCTTTTTGTGTTTGTATGTTATCTGATTTATGTCTGTTCATCAAGATCAAACACAACCTGACAAATCACGCAATGCCTGGACGGTTTAGGGACAGCACCTTCACCTAAATGCCAACCATACCACAGAGGCTGTGACTGTCACTGCCTCATCACTGTTGATGTGTAACTCTGTCATTGCCACTAAAGTGATTCATCAGACAGACAAAACAAGGCTTGCAATAAGAGATTAACTAAACCCATGAAACTGAATAAAGTCTCCTTTTGTGGTTTGGGAATTCAAAAAATCATTGTGACGTTGAGGATTTGAATAAAGATAATACAAGACGTCATTACAATCTGACGAGAACTTTGAGTTCCTGAGAGATTATCTATGGTGGATCTTAAAAAAAAAAAAGAAGAATTTGCAAGCGTTACAGGAGACGGTGTACGTTTAAACAAAGGAGAACATTAAAAAAGATTTTTAGACTTTTGATTGTGGAGAATCTTTACAGAGCTGTTTTTACTCAGCTTGCAGTTTTCTCCTCTGTCTGGGGCTATGCCTACATGTATGCTCAAATCCTGCCTAAGTGATTATTACAGCTGCAAAGGAGGTAGTGAGGATAAAAAGTAGAATAAAGAGCGAAGAGTCTGTATAAGGTGGAGGTCGGTCTATACAAGCACATGACTTTGATTCAGGAGACTGCTGTTTGTGTCCAGTGTGGAACCAGAAGTGAGTTCCTTTTACTTACTAACATGGTTGATTTACATCACGTGTAACGTAACGTTTTGTCTACCACAGGGGCTTCCAAGAGGGCAAGTTCTCTGCCTTTTGCACCCCATTGTTGGGAAAGTGAAGTCACAGTCCTTTCTTTTTGTACACTCAACCAGCAAAGCTCCACAAAAATCTCCCCACTGACATGTCATAAATCATTCAAAATGCAACGAGGCACTTCAAACGCTCTTCTCACAGAGAGTTTATGTTACAGTCCTGATTTTACAACCTGCAAATACCTCATTCATTAACAAATTCTGAGGTGTAACAACAGAGCAAAGAATGCTGGTGAACCATCTAGGACCTCGCTGGTAAATCAACAGACATACCAAAGCTACCCAAAGGCAGAACAAAGACGTGTCTCCCTGGAAAGAAAACCAGCAGATGTCACTTATGATGGATTTATGAGGACGACAGACGAACAGTTTCACGCAGCCTTTTAATAATGGAGCGACAGAGGAATGCAGCACAGACGTCGCCTTGCACTGACTCACTGAGCTGCCAGCTGATCTGGTTCTGCAGCCGCTCTCACAATGGCCTCCCTATTCCTGCTCCCTGTGCATGAGACAGGTATGTGCTGCTTACACACACACACACACACACACACACACCCACGCATCAGGGTTGGGAGGGTTACTTTAAGAATGTATACTGATGCAGTCACTAATTACCTGTTAAGAAATATCATCAGTAAATTAATCCAAATATCACAATGATAAAGGAATATAACTTGTGTTACTTTTAGGTTACAAGAAAAATGTCATATCGATAAAATGACTTTTATTTGATCTTGATATGAGTGTGTATTCGGTGAGAATGTAATCTGTAATCCTGTTTGTAATCCCCTTTTTTACTGAATGTTTCTGTAATCCAATCACATCTTTTCTGTCATTTTACTGGAATACAGTCACCTTTTTGTGTATCCTGACAATGTAATCCCATTGCATTTTTCCAATACTCCCCAAGCCAGGTAACTAAATATAATTACTCAAGTACTGTACCAGTTCTTTACGCAAGTATTTCCTTTATGCTTTCACTCCACTACCTTCTAAAGGCAATTATTGTACTTTTTACTCACTATGTTTATCTCATATGTAGTCCCAAAATATTTCTCTTGATACTTATACTAAGTACATTCAATATCAGATACTTCAATCTTCTGGCTTTTACCACCTGTTCTTTCTTGATGTTTTTCATGGCTAGTTTATTTATAATACAGCTGAAGAATGAGAAGAAACAGGGTGAGAGGGAGGTGCAATAACATGCAGAACCCTGGGCCTCTAAGACGAGGACACAGCCACTGTACAGCCACTGGTTGATCTAATTTCAGGACATCTTACATCTACTATCTAATGTATCAGGATGGGAGGTTGATGAGGACATGAGTTGAATAAGTGATGCAGGTTTGTCTCTCTCCTTCATCTGGGCTGTCAAACACATTTCTTCATTATTGATGATGATGGAGCTGAATGGCAGGTCACAGCCACACAAATCTCTGGTCCTCAGTATTTGTTTCTTCTGGTTCGGGGTGCAGAGTGAATGATGGGAGCGTACGAGATGTTTGTGAGGTAAACCTGAGATATAGTTTGAGCTCCTGCTGTCAAGCGTTGTAGAGGAGGTGTACTGCATGCTTTCTTTGAATTCAGTAGAGCCTTGTTTAGTTCAGCCCTTAACGGATGACTGCAGCTCTACAGTCTTTGGTGTGTGTAATTTTTGTGTTAAGTGTGCTAAAATGCAGAGAATGTAATGTTTGAATAAAAAATAAATAATTGGATGAGTCGATAAAGACTCAAATCTGCATTTTAATTCATTTATGATGACCGTGGCAGGTTAGAGACACAGAGAGCAGCTACGGCTGATTTGACTTGAAAGTACGATAACTGGATAACCGGCATAATTTTGTTGGGCTTGTCTGCATTTTTTGGTTTGTTGTAACACCACAATCACTCACCGCTCAGAATTCCCCCCGGCTCGCAGTTTGCCTGAAACGTTGTATTTTGTCGAATTTTGGAGTGAAAAGAGGTTAAAAGTAGCGTAAAGAAGTAGAATATTTGCTCAGGTCTTTTTCTCTTATGCCACTTTTTACATATGTTTTGCTTCACTTCATTCATCTGACAGCTTTTGTTACCAGTTGATTTACAAAATAAGATTTCTACACACCAAACGTGTGTAGAGCTTGTAAAAAAAAAAAAAGTGTTTAAAATACACACACACATATACATGATAAGTCAATGAATCAATTGGTCAATTGACAGGAAATGGATTGATTGATTGATTCCTGATTATAATTTTACTTTGGGAGTTATATTGTGTTAGCTGCAGCTGCGTTCAGCATGTTCAGCAGTCATCAGCTATCTGTCTCTGGAATTGTCTACTTTAGCTTTAAATGTTTCTCCTTTCTGTCCTATAAAGATCCACTGAGAGGACAAAGAACGTGACCTTGAACGCTGACAGTCCTTAATTTTAAAATCACTGAGTCACCACTGATGTGAGCTGTGATGTAAACGACAGATCAAACCAGCAGAACAAGATGGTGGCCCTGTGGTCAGACATCGGTGCTTACGGTGCATCATGTCATCCGCCCTCATACACCCACACACACCCACATGCTCACACACACAAACGTACACAACTACAGTATGTTTGGCACTCTGTGCGTTTCATTTTGATTTTAAATGATGTATACAAAGTTTTACATTTTATCACACTAAATGAATCTTTAAAAAACAACAAAATGGTCAGTTACTTTGGTTTCCGTTAATAAGATGATCAATGTATTTGTTGATGGATAGCAAATTATTCAATCAATTGATTATCATGTACAAATGTGAAATATTTTCTGGTTCCAGTTCACAAATGTGAAGATTTGCTTCCTTCCTCTGTTTTCTATCAATTCAAAGTACATAAAATAATGATTAGCCAATAATCATTAGCTGCAGCTCTACTTTATGCTGTTTTGATTGATTTAATTGGTGATGGAAATGTCTTAACTGCCAGATGAACAAAGCAGCATGTCCTTTGTTTCACTCCATGAAGTACAGTTGGGGACCAACGCCCTCGTGAGAGAAAGAAACCAGCTGAGTAGAACAGACTGCCCAGCCCTCATCACACCTCAACAGACCAGGCGCAAGGTGAAACCACCACTGCTACCACCTGGTCACCACCTGCCTGTGAAACCATGGCAGGGGACACTGGCATTTTGTTTGGCTGCTGAATGTGTCTCTAGATTCTATGTGACATCCAGGTGGTCCTGTGACATAAACACTGTGTTTTGACTCTATTTAAAGCAAGTATGCCAATTAAATTGAATAAAATGCAACCTGGCCTCAACACTCCCCATTAATTAGATAATTACAAGACAGAGAGCGGTCACACAATCATCCCCATTTACCACTTTATCAGTGAACTTCTCCCTTATATTTATTGCGTGGAACAGAACATTTCATGCTACACATGAAATTAAGCTTTTTTCTTTTTTAACCAGGTTGCAAGCAGCCTTCCACCTCCACCTGCCATATTGAAGTACTCTTTTGAAGCCTTCATCAATGACACATTTTTTCTACATTTTAAATGACCTGAAAAGACGCATGGATTAATGCCAGCTCTCTGATTATCTTCTGACACTCAAATCATCACTCACACTCTTTTTTCAACAATTATCGAAGGTCTAAATCTTGGGTCAGATTTGAGGAAAACTGGTCCATAAAGCTACATTTCTTGGGGTTTCTATTGCTTGAGAAGCAGATTAAAAAGATCTGATACAATTTGTTTCTTTTTGTGACCCACACCTGTCGTCACTAACACATTTTCACCTGTTGTGTTGAAGCACACTCGTGTTTACAAAGTAAACCTGACCTCAGGGCCCTGTTAACATCTCCCTAAGACTTCACCATCCCTAAGGATTAACTACAACAGGACTCCTGCTGTGGAAATCTTGAAAGCAAACTTTCGTCAACCCTAAACACAGCCGCAATGTAACAGGAGGTGAACCACAACACTCTGAGAGAAAGAGGACAACGGCATGCACAGGAAACATGATACACTTCTGTGGCAGGGAAGAACAGGAGGAGGGGGAACATGACCGAGATACAATCATACATTTATGAAATCCACTGGGAGAAAACTCACTTGCTGATCTTGCCCGAGATCTTCAGCGTGTTAGAGTCCTTTTTCTTAAACATCTTGGAGGTCATGGTGGGTCCTGCAGAGATCCCACAAAAGTCTCTCACTCGCTTTCTCTCTTACTCCTTCTTCGTCTCCGTCTTCCTCACCGTGTGACTCCCACTCTGACTCTCCTCTGCCTTTGGCTCCTCTCAAACACACTCTCGCTCGCACACATTCACGTCACCACAGTGACAGCCCCTCCCAGACAGGTTAACAGGTGTGTCACCACCCAGACATCCACCTAAGCAGGGGAGGACTGGACCGACCTGTTTCCTGCACTCTCCCTCCCTGCCCTTCCTTTTCATGAGGGCCCTGACACACTCTCAGATCTCTCTCAGGGTGCAGGGGCCCTTTAATCAGCAGGGATGCATTATTCGTGGGGCTGGAGGGACAATGAATTCCTGCAGGGTTAGAAACAACAAAATACTTTTTCATTCATATGAATGGCAAGCATTAGTGAAGAAAACAGCACTGAATGAAGGTGGGAAACGTCACATCAGAAAGCAATGAGTGGGGGCGCCGTTTAGCTCAGTTGGTAGAGCAGGCGTCCCATGTACAGAGGCTTTGTCCTGCTGCAGCGGCCCCAGATTCGAGTCCCAGCTTGGGGCCCTTTGCTGCGTGTCACTCCCCCTCTTTCTCATCCTGTTTCCTGTCACATCTTCAGCTGAGCTATCAATAAAGCCATAAAGGCCAAAAAAATACTTTAAAAAAAAAAAAAGTCATTCATACAAGTAGTACTTGAGAAAAAGTAGGTATATGATATTAAATGTACTTAGGTATCAAAAGTACAAGTGAAGGTAAATTCTACATATATTTAAATGTATGTATCTACTGTACACTATGGATCGATCAAGTATCTGCCTGGCCAATTATCAGATCTCGTATTCATTTTTATGATCATTGGGACAGGTGTTTGTTAGTTTGTTTGTTTGTTTGTTTGTTCTATCTGATTGTCAATAAAATAAATTGATTCAAACATGCGCTCATTAAGCTTAGAACTTAGACTTATGGTTTCACATTATCTTCTTCCTTCCCTCTAAGGTCCGTGAGATCGCCTGCCAGTTGGTCTCGGCTCTCTTTTATTTGCACTCTCATCGCATTCTCCATCGAGACATGAAGCCACAAAATATACTGCTGGCGAAAAGTGGAGTGGTGAAACTGTGTGACTTTGGGTAGGTAGATGCTGATTGATTATTTTTAAAGAAAAAGCTAGCTGCGTCAGTAATTTCCACTAAGATAAACTCTACTCTCTGTGATGCAATCTCGCTGCAGGTTTGCGCGGGCCATGAGCGTCTCCACCTTAGTGCTGACTTCCATCAAGGGAACACCGCTGTACATGTCTCCCGAGCTGGTGGAGGAGAAGCCGTACGACCACACTGCTGATCTCTGGTCTCTGGGCTGCATCCTTTATGAGCTCCACACGGGGGCGCCTCCGTTCTACACTAACTCCATCTTCCACCTGGTGCAGCTTATAGTGAGGGACCCCGTCAAATGGCCAGACACTATGAGCGTCGCCTGCACGGTACAGTACAGCTACAGTCTAGTCGGGCGTTGAACATCTTCCACAGAATGATCCCATTTACATCCTTCGATCTTAAAAAAAAAAAGTCATCATGTGTAACCGTCTACTAAAAGTGTAAACGGCACCTTAGGGGACTTTTTTATTATTGCCAGTTTTCTCTAGTCTGTGAAATTGGAAAAATGCGCCTCACAATTTTGAGAAGCCTCAAGTTAAATCTTCAAACTGCATTTTTTGTCCAACTTGCAGTCCAAAACCAAAAGACTCTTTATTTACTGTCTTAAATGACAAAGGAAAGCTGCAGATCCTCAAATTTAAGAAGCTGAAAACAGCAAATGTATGACATTTTTGCTCCAAAAAATGATGAATCGATTATTAAATATTTGGCAAAAATATTCTTTCAGTCAACTAATCAATTCTACATCTTATTGAAGCAGCTGTGGACATGAGGCACTATGTGTTTTGATGTATGTCAAACAGAATATATTGCTTTAAACACAGTGCTTCTCTCATAATTCCCTTACAGAGTTTCCTTAAAGGTTTGTTGACCAAAGACCCTCAGAAGCGGCTGTCATGGCCGGACCTCCTGCACCATCCCTTTGTTGCTGATGCTGTTCTAGGTGAAACTCTTAATCATAATGGAAAATGTCCAAATATGCATGTCGATTGTCTGTTTTTTTGAATGATTCTGATTTCTTATTTAAACTGTTTATTTTGTGTTGACACAGTGCTCTCCGACACCGGTGTTTTCAGCCCTCTGACAGCCACACCCAGCCCAGACATGCTGGCGCTGAAACTCCAGCAAGTGGCGGCAAAGACGGTGCCGACGTCTGGACAGAGCAGATTACTGTGTAAGGCCAGGGAACAGAAGGACGGCAGAGGGAAACCAGTAGGCAGTGACGGCGTGAAAGTGAGCCAAAAATTGATTTCTCATTCTTAAATTCATGCGTGCATTTACAGAGGAGTGTTAAGCTGTTCTGTGCGCATTAACAGAAAAAGGATGGAGCGGGAAATGAAAGGGCTGCGACGGCAGCAGCTTCCCCGAGAGCCAAGCCCGCCTCCAGTGATGTGTCTGCTACCTCAGGTCCATCGCTCGTGACCGCTGCCAATCAAAGCCTCAATCCGAAGAAGCCAGCCCACATGAGACCAAAACACAGGTGTTCATGGAAGTTCAGAAAGGAACATATAATACACTGCTCAAACCGACTGATGTATGTGTTCACGTGTATCTGTATGTCCTCTGCAGGGGCCAGATCAGCAGGGACTTTGAACACGAGTTCCCCTCTGTAGAAGTTGGACCCCGACTTGTGCGGAGACGCAGTGAGGACAGACCGACCACACTGCACAGGAAGGTTAGTGTCGACTACTTTTTCCAGAAACAATGACATTTTCTACTTAAAGGTTGTTCACATTAGGTAGTAACATCTGTCCCGAGTCATCCAATCACATTTTGACAGCTTTAAGCCCGTCAGTTCATACCTGGTATCAAATGCATCTCAAATGACCTCTTCTGATCAGATCTCAGTTTCCCACTCTATAAACGTGAATAAACGGAGACACCAATTTTTAATACAAAGAAATAAATATCATTCTTGTTTAATGTTTGCCGAATTGTCAAGTAGGCCCAAATCATTGCTAATGTGTTGTAGACAGCGTTTCAAAAAGCTTATAAAGTTTCTCCGTACGGAACAAGTCTTGAAATTGAGTGTTTTTTTAAGGGAGTCTGGGGACCTTCTTCCTGGACAACTATTAGTTGCTATATAATGTGTTTGCAAAAATGTGACACGTTCACTGTCAAAAGATTTTGTCTTTTTTTTTTTTATAAACTTATTGTAAATGACGAAATCAGTTGCAACAGTTTGTTCAGCTGTCGGGGGGTGAGATGTACTTTAGACATGAAAACAGACAGGCTTGTTCAGAGATGCTGTGACAAACTGGCCCTGTTTACAAGGAAAGAAACAACTTGATGTAAAAAGCCTGAATGATATAGGATTTGAAGTAGCTATTTTACTAAGTTTCATATTTTGCTCTCTTAAAGTCACACGATTTGTAAGGGTGCCTGGGGACATTGTGGTTACAAGTTCATGGTTAGTTCAAACAGACTCAAACGCGAGACATCTCCTACTGACATTGGCAGGTTAGAGAGCGCGTCTGGATGAACGAGAGCGTGTATCTCGTCTTCCAGTTGATGTGTCCTGACAATAAAGAAACCGTTTGCCTTCTTAAAGGTAAATGTGTCTGACGGTATGGATCATTTCTTGTTCTTTCAGGACGACGACAGTGAGGAGTACTGGGCGAAACTGTCGCAGGAATCAGATCTAAACCACAGTACCGTCACACCTCAACTTAAATCCAAGATCCTGGCATTTAAAGCTCAGGTAAAGTAGGTTCCATTTTCAACTGAGCGTTTATTGATCCGACCTTATACGTTTTTTTGCATTTAGCTCCTTTGTTTGTTTGGTCAGCTGACGGGTGGCGTGGTTCAAGAAATGTGGCAGATTCACCAACCACTGAAGGTTCTACGTAAGCTGATTCTGACCTCTGACCCTGAGAAGTCGTACCTCACCAGCCGGGAGCTTGGACTGCCCCATGTCCTGTTTGAGCTGGTCCATGAAACTGTCAAAAACTCAAATTTCATCAAGGTTAGTGCTCGGGAATTGAATCCTATTAAAGATTGCATTATTGCTGCAACTGACTTTTTTTTTGTACTTCTGCTCAGCAGCCGAGGAGTGTGCAGACACTCGGAGAAATTATTGTGGTGCTGATGATCTACTGGGAGAAGCACTGGGACTGGGCGGAAGAGGACGAGCAAAGGTTTGATTGTGCCTTTTCTTCGCCGAAGCTGATTTTGATCATTTGGCGAAACAGTCGCAGCTCAACATCTGTTCTCTCACTGTAGACTGGAAGAGTTCAGCAAGCCCTTCATCGCAATTCTCGATCAACCAAACCTCACCCCTTTGGCTGTAAGTGCTCAAGTTAGTTTGTATTAAGAGTTTTACAGTTAGCCGGTTACGTGACGCAGTTGATTTTGTGATATTTTTTTTTTAGCCCCTGGCTGCCTCTGTTTTGTCTCTCTTCACACAACACAATGTCGATGTCGAGGTTGATATGGACAATCTCGCCTCCTTGCTGAAAACCCTGCTTTTGGACACATATGAGGTACTGAATCTGTGAGAAGCGTTCTGTATATTTGGCGATAATTTTACTTTTTTGACACGAGTTAAAAGTTATTCGCCTTTGTCTTCTCCGCCTTGTCAGCCCCAGTTTTCTCTTCCTTCTGGCTGGGGACTCTGTGACGGTGTCCTGTCTTTACTCCTACACACGCTCTCTGAGGTCAGACTAAAATGTGATTTAGAAATAATTTTGACTTGGTAGACGCCAGAGATTAAATTGCCTCGTTTTACATGTTTTTTTTTTTGTTTTGTTTTCTTTTGATAGCATGAAAATGGCTCTGGTTCGTCACACTTAGATCCAGAAGTGTTTCTGGATCTTTGGAAAAGAATTGGTGTTTCACTAACAAAGACAACACCGGACACAGTCTTCTGTTCAGCAAATGGTAAAAGTGCATATCCTGTGATGCCCTTTATATCAAAAACACTCTTTTACAAATTTGTTAACCTTATTCCCTCATTTTCTTTTCACATCAGGGCTGTATTCCCTCCTCTCTGCCGCCCTCCTTTTCTTCACCAAGGATCCATACTCGTGCATTCCTCTGTTTTCTAACTGCGAATCCAAAAGTGTGCACACTCTCGGCCACCTGCTGGGCACCAAAAGGTTGGCGTTTCCTCATTAACTCGCTGTTTTAATTTTAGAGCGGGGCTGCTCCTACGCCCCGGAGCTAACAACAACATCCTTTATACCCCACAGTCTCCACTTGTTTGCTGAGCGCGGCCCTGAGAGACTCGAGGTGGATGTGTGTCATGACAGCGTGTCCGCGCTGAGCTGCCACTTGTTGTGCTTTCCGTTCGCCCTGGACGTGCCGTCGCACACCATGTCGACGATCATCCAGCTGTATGACAGTTGTGGCATCGTTACAAGCCTGCTGCAGGTTAGGGCCTCGCCGTGCTCCGATTAAGACCTCGCTGACAAACACAGGTCTCTGATGCAACACAGGATAACTCTTGCGATCGGCTCTCATCAGGCGCACCACAACTGTACATCTTAATGTCTCTCGTGAGAGCATTGTGTTGTTTGTTGTCAGCTGTTTGATCTGTGACAAGTTGTCTGGATGATTTTGATTCTTTTTGACAGGTAATCCAAACTTTTCCTCCTCCTCTGCTGGAGCTGCCTCTCTCCCTGCTGAGCCGTTTGCTCCTGTGTGACCCCGGGCGCTCCTCTTCCCGCCTCAGAGCAGCTGCTTGTGGTTTTTTCGCGCCACCCAGGAACGAGCAACAGACTCCGCTCGCCAGAACCGCCAGCTCTCTGCTCTCTGAGCTGCTGCAGCCGGATGCGCTGTGGGATTCAGCCGTGGAGCTCCTGAATCTATTGTCCCACGAAGCCCGTTGTTCCCCTCGGCAATCCCGCCTTCGCCTTCACCTGGACGCCTCGGTGCTGCACCAGGCGCTGGCTCACTCTCATGACCAGATCAGGGCTGCCACATGTAGACTTTTAGGACATTTAGATCCATTCAGGCCTCCTACACTGCAGCCTGACACTTTCAAACGCATGATAAACTGTCTTCACGACCCCTGCGTGCCTGTCCGGCGGCTGTCTTGCAGGGCAGTAGGGAACTGGTTGGGATATATTGCAGCAGGGGCAGGGTTTAAAATGTGTAGGTCCAATGGAAAGGGCAGTGACACTACAAGGTGGGGCAAAGGGAAAGAAAATAAACAAAAGTCTTTAATAAACAGCGAGAGTGCAGGATATTCTGCCACTATGGGAGAACGGGGAGTGGACAATGAGGAGGGACTCAGGTGGGTCGAGGAAGCCAGGAGAACGGCGGCCGCGCTGGCGTCTCTGACCGCTGACCCCGACGCCCTCACACGTTGCCACTGTTGCGCAGCCCTGGGAAACCTGGTACATGTCGACGGCGCCGTGTCCTGGCTGCTGGAAGAAGACGTGTCCAGCCTGCTTCTGAGGGCTGCGTGCACAGATTCCCACAATGCAGTGAGAAAAGCTGCCATAGCAACCCTGCGCCTGTACAGCGGGCAGGACGCAATACGTCAGGTAAATGAAACAAACAGGTGACAGGAGGGCAGACGTCGACTTCGCATCGAGTCTGGTTGTGTTTTCAGAAAAATGGTTGGAAAGACTTTTTTCGTAATTGTTACATGTTTCCATGCAACACATACGACGCAAGAGTAAATTAAGTTTTGTTATGGAAGAAACAATTCACACTTTCTCCTTCTGATGCCTTTTAAAACTTACCTTTCATTCAGTAGTGTTGCCTTAAGATGTGTCATTCCTTTTCATATGAATTTATTTTCTGGTTATATTTCATTACATATTCCGTCGTGATCGGTCTAATATTTATACCGCCGTAAACGTGTTGGCACTTTTAACACAATTCTAAATACTCTTATAATTTATCTGAAGGTCCTGATATCCCTCGACGCCAGTGAGAAACTTCTCCACGCTTCCCAACACGCGCCTCCGCAGTGTGACTATCATCAGCTCATAGGACAGCTGTGAGTGGGTCCACTTTAAAGTTCTGCTTCATCCTGCCGTTAAGCAGCGTGGTATGAGGACTGCAGGCATTTTGTCTAAATCTAAAGTTTGTCTGAAACTGTTCAAATAAAAATAAAATCACTTTTCCTTGATGAATCTGCGTTGGCGTCATACATTTTGTGGTTTGCGTGCGTTGAAATAAAACATTTTGTCTGATATGTGATGACACCAGTTGTTTAAAAAACATGTAATCCACATTCTTCTTCGTTTTATTTAGTAAAGTCTCTGTAATGTTTACTGCACAGTAATAATCAGGAGAGCGACAAAAAGGTGGAGGAATTATCAGGTGGTTGTTTTTTTTGCATTTTGTGTTCAGGTGTAGCTCATGTCATTGATGTTGGCTTTTGTGTTTCCTGATCCGAATCGACCATGTGACAGTAATAAATCTTTGTTTTATCTTTGATTTACAGCTTTTTTTTTATTTTTGAGCCACACAAGTAAACTTGACGTGATTAATTGAACTGTCGGCCGACAGAAAATATCTCTTTCAAATGGTTGGACGATTAATTATATTCAGTAATTTTCAAATGGTTCACTTAGCATCGACGGAACAAGGACGGCTCAGTAGAAAAGAAGAGATTGATGGAAGCAGTCAGTCCTCGCAGTGTCCGGGCCGCCGCGTCGGATCAGGAAGGAGCGCTCGTCGGCTTCCGTCGGGCCCTGAAGGTTTGAACTTCGC